>JBDJHY010103234.1:353-13740 GCA_039654485.1 Withania somnifera
TGTGTATTGTCAAACCATCACTACTCAGAGCAAAGAGTCTATGACTGATCTACCAATTTCAGTAGATGATACTCCAAAGGATGTTGATGTAGAGGATGAGCCTGTCAAAGAGAATGAGTTGATTGATACATAATAGGGAGCTGAAAAAGAAAAGGTTGCTGATCAAAAGACTCAAGTTGAGGTTATTGAACTTGATAAAGACAAGGGGAAGGAAAAGTAGGTTTCAAAGCCTATGATTTTAATTATGAGACCTCCTTCACCCTTTCTACAGTTCCTGAAGAAGAAAGATGAATATGGAAAATTTTGAATGAGTATGTTAAAGGAGTTATCTGTAAATATTACATTAGTCGAGGCTTTAGAGAAGATGCTATGATATGAGAAGTTCATGAAAGATTTGATGACTAAAGAAAGGATTCTCTTTGATCATACTGATAACTTGCACCACTATAGTGCATTGCTTCAAGTTCTCTAGCGTAGAAAAAGGAAGATCCCAGAACATTCACCATTCCCTGTACCATTAGAGTGTTTAATTTTATAGAGGTGTTGTGTGATATAAAGGCTAGTATTAATCTGATGCTTGCTTGCTATTTTTAGATTTTTAGTCTTGGGAGCCCTCAAACTCATGAATATGCAACTTTTATTGGTAGATCCCACAGAAAGAAGCCATTTTGGATTTTGTATGATTTAATAGTAAAGGTAGGCAACTTTATATTTCCAGCCGATTTTCTAATTCTGTATTATGAGTTGACTTTGAGGTGACCTTCATTCTGGGGCGACCATTCTTATCGATGGGAAAAGCACTAATTGATATGGAAAAAGAAAAGTTGAAATTCATATTGAAAGATAAGGAAGTCAGTTTCTATGTATGAAGATCCATGAAGCAGCCTAGAGAGATGAGTGTGATGTCTGTCATTGATATTTTCTTTTTTGATGATGAGGTACTCTCTGAGGAGAGCTTTATTGTAGAGACTCTGGCTGTAATGATTATAAATATTAGTGATGATGATACTGCTGAGTTCGAAAAGGTAGATAAAGCACTATATGGTATAAAGAGTTATTCTCACCCACAGAGGAAGCTGGATCTTGATTTGAAAAATAGAATAACTCCCCCTACCAAACCATCTATTGAAGAACCACCTATTTTAGATCTTAAGGCTCTTCTTTCGTACTTGAAGTATGCCTTACTGGGACCTTAAAACACTTTATTGGTCATCATTGCTGCCGATTTATTGGATCCTCAAACTGAGGATTTACTATCTATGTCGAGAAGATTCAAACGATTTATTGTTTGGACCATTGCATATATAATCAGGATTTCTCTCAATATTTACACTCATAAGATACAGTTGGAGCTGTATTGTATTTCTATCATCGAGCATCAACACAGGATTAACCACCTATGCAAGAAGTGGTGAAGAAAGAGATAATAAAGTGTCTTGATGCAGGCATTGTCTACCTAATTAATGATAGTAAGTAGGTGAGTCCAGTACAATATGGGTTAAAGTAGGGTGGAATCTCGGTGGTCCCCAATGATAAGAACAAGTTGATTCTGATGAGACCTATCACAGGCTTGAAGATATGCATGGATTATGGAAAATTAAATGCATGGACACAAACGGACCATTTCTCTTTTCTGTTTATAAATCAGATGCTGGATAGACTTATAGGTAGATGGTGGTACACTTTTCATGACAGTTACTCTTGGCATAATCATAATTCTATTTCCCAAAGGAACAAGTGAAGATAACTTTTACCTACCCTTATAGTACTTTTGCTTTCTGTCGTATGCCCTTTTGGTTGTGTAATCCTCTTGCTATATTTTAGAGGTGTATGATGTCTATCTTTAGTGATATGGTCAAGAAACCAATGAGGTTTTCATGGATGATTTTTCTATGGTGGATGAATTATTTGAGGTGGAAGAGAAAGTAATTGAGGAGCTTGACATTGATGACACATTCTCAAACGAGCAATTGCTGGCTGCTTCACATGAGGTGATGCTATGGTTTGATGATTTTCCAACTTTTTAGAAAGTGATTTGATGTCCGATGATCTGAGTTACCAATAATGGATAAAGTTCTTGCATGATATAGAGAGATATTATTGGGATAATCCATACTTATTTCGCATCTGTGCTGATAATATAATTCATAGGTGTGTTCTAGAAGTTAAGATGATGAGCATACTTGAGGCTTGTCATTCATGCCATGTGGGGGGACATAATAGTGGTATACGGACAACAACATAAGATTTTGCAATATGGGTATTATTGGATCACTAGCTACCTCAGTTGCAAGTTTTGTTATAGATGTCAGAGATTCAATATTGTTTCCAAGAGATAAGAGATGCCTCTAAATCCCATACTTGAGGTGGAACTATTTAATGTTTGGGGAATTGACTTCATAGGGCCATTCGTGAGTTTTTATGGGATGAATGACATTTTGGTAGTTACTGACTATGTGTCAAAGTGGGTGGAGGTAGCTGTGGTTCCAAATAATAAAGATACGAGTGTCAAAATCTTTCTGGAAAAAAAAAACATCTTCACCTATTTTGGTACCCTAAGAGAAATTATAAGTGATGTGTGGGTCACACTTTTGTAATTGGTTATTTAGTGCTTTGCTTGCTAATATGGAATTAAACATAAGGTGGAAACACTTTATCATCCTCAGACAAGTAGTCATGTAGAGGTATCTAACTGAGTGATTAAAACCATCCTATCCAAGATTGTGAACACAAGCCGAACTGATTGGTCAAGGAAGCTTGATGATGCTCTTTGGGTATTCCAGATTGCCTAAAAGATCCCAAAAGGTATGTATCTATATCAGCTTGTGTACTACAAGATCCCAGTAATACTTGAACATAAGGCCTTCTGGGATCTAAAGAAGCTAAGTATGGATTGGAATGAGGCCTATAACTTGAGGCTTGATCAACTTAATAAGATTGATGTGTTCTTCCTCACATTTTATGAGAGTGCAAAATTGTACAAGGACAGGATGAAGTTTTTCCATGATCGAAAGATAGAGAAGAAATTGTTAAGCCCAAGAGACATGGTATATCTATTTAATTCTAGAATTTATTTATTTCCTAGAAAATTAAAATCTACCTGGGTTGGACCATTCAGAGTGGTACAAGTTTCCTCACATGGGGAAATGAAATTAGAAGGGAGTGAAAGAAACTAGTTCAAGTTCAATGGACATCGTGTGAAGAATTATCTGGAAGCTTATGAAGAGGTCAAGAAGGTTAAATGCATTTATCTTGATGAAGCCTGAGTAATTGATATTGACACCTCGTGCCATGATGTTAAATCAGGCACTACTTGGGAGGCAACCCAAGACTGTATATGTAATGTGTAATATTTCTTTATTTTTATAGTGTAATAGTTTGTTCAGTATATGCAGATGTCTCAAAATCTTAAAAATATAAAATAAAAGTGCACAATGGTTTGAGGGAAGGTACCATGGGTCAAAAATATGAGTCATACTATGGAACCCTATAACTCATGGTCCATGTCTTGGGTTCTCAACAACAAAGGAAACTGAAAGGGTCATACCACTATTGGTCCCACGATCCTTGAACTACAAGTCCACGGATCATGATACTAATCTGGTGGTGACCCCCAATATCTATCTATCGGAGTAAGTCCCATGATAATGTAGTATGACTCGTACTATAGCAGACCATGAGTCGTGATGGATAATCGTGGAGATTTGGGAATAGAGGAAAAATAAAAACTACGAGCCATACTATTATATATCATTAATCGTGGTTGACAAGTCGTGGCCCAGGTAAGTTTTCACAACCCATCTAAGTGTTTATTCATACCACGACTCGTGGAGTTTAACTCTATGAGTTGTGGTCCCTCTCATGGGGACTTGAGCGACTCAAAATTTAGAAGTAAAGATGACCCGACCCAGTTCTGTTTTATTTCACCCTAATCAATCAAAAATTGGGTACTAAATCCCAAATCAAAGAACCCAATCAATAATTTCCTAAATTCCCTCCATTAGTTCCTCATATTAACAGCTAAAATCAATAAACCACCCTAAAATCTTCTCCTATATCCCACTCAATTACCATCCTAAATTCTCACTCTCCATACACACTACTAAGTGACGAATTAATTGGGCATTTTGGGGTCGTGTATTATTTCAAGTTGTTCTTCACTCTATGGTCTATATTTCTGATAAGTTGTATTATTTTTAGGAAGCTTTTGATGTTTTTATAGCCTAAGTGGGAGTATGAAATAAGGTTACCATGCCTAGGAGTGCTAGAGTTCATTAATTTTTGAGTGTTCATGTTGTTCATAGTAGCATGTGGGTGTGCCTATTCATTGTTAGGGTTGCAGTTTAATTACGTATTAATATTTATCTTCATGTCCTATTTTGGGTGCTTTTACCCTCTGAGGCTGCGGCCATTACAGACTCATCGCACTTTAAGTATTGTTTTGCCCGCTGACCTCACGATATTACTTGGAATATGATGTGGACGAAGTCTGAATAGTCTAGTATGTGAATGATTTATATACAAGAGGGTTTGTATTTTTATGCCAACTCCGATGATCGGACTTACATCTCTGTATGAACTGTGTAAGTATGATCATACTTGTATTTTTAGATGAACTGTGCAAATGTAACTTGGTGATTTCACTTCATATTGGGATTTACTCCCTATGTAAATAGTTTAAACATTCGTAAACCCAATGTCGAGTGAAATTACCATGTTATGAGTATAATCTGTAGACTAACTTGATGAAAAAAGTATCACTATTGACCCCACCACATGTGGTCTCACACACCAATGAGTTGTGGTGTTAAAAGTGATTCATATCCTAAAGGATGGTGCCCAAGTTCCAAAGGTACAAAGGACTATAGTATGACTCGTACAATCAATCGTACTGAATTGACTAAAGTATCAACCTACTGTAATGATTGTTCGAGTCCTACCATGACTCATGGTATGTTACATCATGAGTCATAGTTGGAATCATAACTGATTGAATTGCCAACTATTCTGCTATATAATTCATTGCGTGTTACATCACATGTCGAAGTTGGACTTGTACTAATTAAACTTCCAATTTGTTTTACTATGATGATTTTACGAGTCCTACCATGACTCATGGTGTGCCAAATCATGAGTCATAGTTGTCTTCATACTAATTGGTTTACCAACCACATCTGTTGAATACAGACCACGACTCCCACCATGAGTCTTGGTTTACTCTTCCAAGACTCGTGGCTCATGTCGTACTGTTTCACCTGCACTTCAATGACTAAGTACTAGTTTTATTTTAATTTTATATTTTTTGGATCTTAGTTATTTTATTCTTAGTTTAGGTTCCAATTTTGGTTCTTGTTTTTCATTCCTTGTATGGCTACTAAATCCGATGCCACAAAAATAAATGCCAAAGTAAGGTGGCAAGGGGAAAGCACAGGTAGTCCAACACTGATTAGTGGATGAACTTGATGACGCTTATGTTGAGGAGTGCCTAGTGGTTCTGAGGAAGTATATTCTTCACTAAAATTAGGGTTGTAGCCTCATCAAAGAAGGTTGCATGCACTAAAATAGGTTGCAACCTAGTCTCGTACCTCGTAGTCTATGATGAGGGTGACTTTTAGGAATTCGATGATGATGAAGCTGCATCACAAAATTTAACTTTGGATATCAATATGATAAATTTGGAGATGAGGGTGAAAAGTTCGGAGATGCTGCTGATGAGTTTGGGGATGAGAGTTCGAGATTACCTACACTTAAAGATGAGCAATAGTTGGTAGAGCAGTAGGTTAAATTGAGGAACATTGAAAGATGGGTGGTCCCTGGTATACTTCCACACCTAATATACCCCTCCTTCGGTTTCCGCAACCTAGAGGCAAGGTCTATGGAGGTATGCCCACCACGTATAATCTCTAACTTCATCAGAATCTCACATCCCCAAGTCACAAATCCTCAAAGTTCTCATGGTCTGTCATCCAATGCCTCATAACAATAGTATCATCAAGCCGTAACTCGGCATGTCATGGCAAACAACACCTCAATATAGTGGTATCACCAAGGTCCTCAAGGGAAAAAGTATCATCAAACTCTCCAAACTAATAGGTGTGATAAGTGTAGTAAAGCTGTACTCACTACCAAACATAGTTCAAATCAAGTCCCAATATTAATTAGTAAAATGATATTTCTTGGTGCTAGGGTGTGAATCCTGGACTGAAACAAGTGAAAATAGTAATGCTAGGTGCTCGGTACACTGCTAAGTCTAAAACTTTAAAAGATCCTTTAACTTATATTATTATTAGAATATTCTAAGTTATCATATATTATGTCAATATCCATCATTATCCTTCTTTTCCATATCTAGCCTCCGCGACATCAAAATCTATTGGTGACATGACCCCCATCCCCAATGAACTCTCGAAATGGAGCCTGGTTCAACCTTTCGTAGAATGAATGCATAACACATTAATACATCTATATATATAGCCAACCTATCCCCTGCACATGCATAACTAAGTTACAACTAGCAGCAGAATACAATAGCCTAAACATGATGGAAAAACCTAAAAGCGAACCCGCTCATCAACATGCTACTACTTCCAGAGTCACCCTAAATCTATCATAAGGCTAATTCTATGTGACAAACGCCGTATTACACTGAACACTAATATAAAGAACAAATGGGGAAAAAAATGAAGAAACAGTCCAAGTTCATGGTAAAAACCTAAAAACCCAGCCCACGGATGCTATTTATACAATAATAAAAGCTATATACCCAGAGTTAGCCCCATGAGCCTACTTGTCTTCCGACGAACTAAGTGCTGCAAATCTCAAATACCTACCCGACTGATAGAAAAAGGTCTCCAATGGATCTGAAACCAATATAATTAAAATCCAGGGATCAATATGAGTTTAACGATGTAATTTATATTAAGTTCTAGACAGGGTCTAAAATTAGGCCTAAAATGGGCCCACAAGCCCTGCTCGCCGGAATAGAAATAAACTTCTCCACAGGATTCCTATCATCACTAGGAACCCATGCTACCAAAATAAGAACAATTAAAGTGTGGGAAGGGCTTCAAAATAGCCCGATACAGATTTGATTACAAAGGGTCAAAGGTTCATGCTTTATGGAATTATACGAGGAAGTTCGACAAAACATCTACACTATGGAGTGAAATAAAATTAAGGGACAATTGTTTATCCAATAATATCTAAAATAATCAAAGAATACAAGTTTACTCAATTGGGGCCATTAATGGAGGAAAACTTCATTCCCATGGAAATAAAAGAGAAAGAGAACTTTCCAAGGATAGGAGAAAACGAAGGGAGGTTTTGGGAACCTTTCCTCCAAATTTTGATGAGGTTACCATAAAAATTGTTACTGAAATAGAGAGAAAATATGAAGGTTTTTTAGTGGAATGAACTAAAATAAAGAAGGGTCATTTATTTATACTGATTACAATTTCTGCTGTTGCGATATACAAGGTCTTAGGGATGGGATTACTAGGGTGGACATCACCATTGCGAGACCTTGTGTGCAGGTGTGAAGGCTATTGAAGTGCATTACTGGTCATTGGAGGGACCTTGCAGGTGCAACCCAACCTATTGCCGAGGCGGTCTATGCCTGCAATTTTGCAATTGCTGAAAAAATGAACTCTGAGGGTCTAGAATGAGTATTTAAAGCCCAATTTCAACATACCAAATATGCACACAATATGAAAACGACATTACAGATCCAATGGAATCGTTGAGACGACCAACTGAGGTTGTTTGAGCAAAATGACCCTTAAAACCAAGAAATACTAAATTTGCACTAGTCCACCAAGGTACTCAAAATTTCACCAGATACTCCGAGAAATAAACCAATACGCTTACTAGCTTAAAGTCACCATTATGGAACTAATGAAAGAATCTAAATTCCATTCAGACACTCCAAACATCAAAAGACCACCCAAGCTCCAAAATTAGGCCTTAAAAAAATACAATTTAGCACAAACTCAAAATGAAAACCCCGAAACAGAAACTTAAGGTCCATTTAGACTTTATTCGGCATTCCAAAGCTAACAGAACTTTCAAAATTTTATTCAAGGCTCGTGTTGATAAAAAGTTGACTAAAGTCAATGAGCACTTAGTTTTAGGCTCCAAAATAGGCAAAGCGAGATAAATCTCAATCGAGCCGCCAGGGAAATTGAAATATCGATTCTAGAAAGTCATAAATGAATAGAGGAAGGTACTGGAAAACTCTTAAATACCAAACATCGTGTAATTCTTATAAATTACCATAAGGGTTATTACAACATCCACTACTAAAAGGACTTCCGTCCCCAAAAGTCAAGCAAAGCAGAGAATAAAGAGAGAGAGAAAGTATCTAATGACTCAAAAAAGTGTGGGTGCTGCTTTCACATCTTATTCTCAATATCCTAGGTAGCCTCCTCGATCGGGCAGGGCCTACAGTGCACCCTAACCACTGGAATCTCCCTAGTCCTCAATTTCTGGACATCCTTAGCCAAAATTTCCACCGATTCCTCAACAAAAGATAAATTCTCATCCAACTGCATCGAATCTTCTCGAATAACATGAAACTCATCTGGAATATACTGCTACAACATTGAAACATAGAACACTGGATGTATGACTAAAAATATTGGAGGTAGAGCCAAACGGTAGGTAACATTACATACTCTCTCTAAAATCTCGAATGACTACCGAACCTCATTATACCGTACATAGGAGACACTCTAAAAAAACACTATCACCAAATCCAAATTCTAAGGCATGAAGTCTACAGTCTGCTAGCTCTTCTACCTACTCTATGATACTCACAGTCTATCCTAAATTAACTGAACCTAATCAAGAAAATCATTCAACAAATTTGAAGTCTGAACTGTGGCCTCAAAACCATTGAACCAACCTACAGGCGATCTGCACCGCCTACTATAAAATTCCTCAAATGGTGCCATCTCAATGCTGGAATGGTAGCTTTTATTTTATGCAAACTCTTCTAATGCTAGGTGTTGATTCCAAGAACCACCAAAATCTAACACACAAGTTCTCAACATATCCTCTAACACCTGAATAGTCTGATTAGACTGACCGACTGTCTGCAGGTGAAAAGTTGTGCTCAACTAAACCTCGGTACTCAAATCTCGCTGGATAGACCTTCAAAACTGTGAAGTAATTGTGTGCCTCTATAAAAATGATAGCCATAGGAACCCCATGCAGTCGAACCACCTCATGAATATAAATTTGAGCTAGACGCTCAATAATATATGAAAAATGAGTAGGAATGAAGTGCGCTTAGTCTATCAACGATGACCCAAATAGTATCATGACCTCAGTTAGTCTGCGACTAATGAGAAATGAAGTCCATAGTCACACGGTCCCATTTTCAAGTCGGAATAGGGAGTCTCTGTTTCAAACCAACCAACCGTCGATACTTATACTTAACCTTCTGTAAGTTTAAACATCAAGACACATACTCAATGATATTCCTCTTCATTACACTCCACCAGGATGAATCGAATACCTGGAGCTATGAGGCTCTCATAAAATTAACTGAGCCAACTCACCAACATGTGACACACACATACAACCATCATACTGTAGAACCCTATCTAAACTAATAAAAGCCCTGCCAACCTCTCTAGCTAACACCTGGCAATGAAGAGTAACCAAGTGTTGATCCTCAAATTGACATTGTCGAATCTGATCTGACAAAGAAAATCTGGCCTCAACATAAGTCAAAACTCTTCTAGGGTTGGATAAAACTAATTAATAAATCGACTAGACAAATACTAAGCATCCAATGTGAACAACCTCTTCGAAACTGCCCATACTGAATGCTTTCCGGATCAAGGACCATTATGTTTGCCTTGACCGGATGGTAGAGGATAGTAATATCATAATTCTTCAGTAACTCAATCCATCTTCGCTGCTAGGAATTTAGCTCCTATTGGCTCATAATGTACTGAAGACTACGATGGTCAGTATAGATCTCACACTGGACCCAATATAAGTAATGCCTCCAAATCTTGAGCGCAAACACTACCCCGCCAACTCTAAGTCATGAGTGGGGTAGTTACGCCCGTGAACCTTTAGCTGTCTTGATGCATAAGTGATTAATTAACCCTAATAAATCAGAACACATCCCAACCCAACACCAAAAGAGTCAAAATACATGAAAAAACCCTAACCCTCAACTGGCAAGGTCATAACTGGCACTAAAGTCAGCAACTCCTTGAACCTTGAAAGGATCAACTCGCAATCCTTAAATAAATGAAAGGCTACATACTTCCTAGTCAACTTAGTCAAAGGTGATGCAATTGATGAAAAACCCTCGATGATAAAATTCTAGTAGTAACCTGCCAACCCAATAAAGCTTTGAATCTTAGCAGGAGAGGTTGGTCTCGGCCAATCACAAACTGCCTAAATCTTTGCTAGATCAACTTTAATCCCAGCCTTAGACACTACATTCCCTAAGAATATAGAAGACTCCAACCAAAACTCACATTTTGGGAACTTGGCATAAAGCCATTGCTCTAAGTGTCTGAAGTATCATCCTCAAGTGCTGCTTATGATTAGATTTACTTCCTAAATACACAAAAATATCATCGATGAATACAATCACAAACGAGTCTAGGTAGGGATTAAGCATCCTATGCATCAAGTCCACAAATATTGCTGGGGCATTTGTCAAATCGAAAGACATAACTAGGAACTCATAATGGCCATAATGAGTCCCGAATGCTGTCTTCAGAATGATGGTAACCTAACCTCAAGTCTATTTTAGAGAAAACTTATACACCCTGAAGCTGATAAAAAAATTCATCAGTCCTCGACATATGATATCTATTCTTAACTGTACTTTTTTAGTTGATGGTAGCCAATACACATCTGTATAGTACCATCCTTCTTTTTAACAAACAAGACTAGAACACCCCACATTGGCATATTAGAATGAACAAAGCCCTTATCTAATAAATCTTAGAGCTGAACCTTCAGCTCTCTCAACTCTGCAAGAGCCATACAGTAGGGAGAAATAGATATAGGTCTGGTGCTTAGCTCTAAGTCAATAGAAAAATCAATGTCATGCTCAGATATTACATTAAGAAACTTAGAAACAACAGGGAACCAACTTTTGCCCCACCTCTAGCCGGTGGCACCACAGATCTTAAAGGCTAACATATTAGGAATGAAGCTGAATAGTACCTCTCTAGGGGCATGCTCTAGCAATGTGACCAAGAATACTGCACTCAAAACATGGCCTTGGTGGCCTACTCTAGAGAGAACCATGGACAGAACTCAAATAACCACCACATTGGACAGATACAGATCCATGAGAAAACTACCCTAAAGAAGGTACACAAAAACTCTGTTGAGATAGTATTGAAACCTAAAGTGAATCCTGGACCATCCTGCTAGACTAGCCCTGAGCATACTGTGGTTGATCACGACCCCCCAAAAAAGACCCACTGTAACTACCCTGATGCCACTGTCTCTTCTCACTGTGCTGATGTAACTTGCGATAAAGGGTCTCCATGGAATTGGCATGATGTACCACTGCCTGAAATAGTTGACCATCAGAATACCAGTAATGCCATGGACTCACGCAGTCTATATTGCAACTCGTTAGAAACTTATGAATCCTCTCCGCCTCATCTAAAGACCTTAAAGAATCATTTTAGATCAAAAGATATGGTCGTTTGATGTTTACCCAAGCATGAGGTAACCTCAAAACTAAGATTTTTTATATGATCTTTGAACTCAACCTTTGATAGAAGTTGTTTATGACCTAAAATCACTTCAAGCTCTTATACCACAATTATTTCAGGATATTATCACCAAAAAAAAAAGATTTGAGGTGTTACATTATGTTTAAGTCCTTATGGATCCAATAAGCTTGATATGTAAATGCCACCTTAGGCCATGAAATTACTTGCATTTGGCGAAATAGGTATAGTATAAGGGATAAACCACCCAGATATGCTTGGTGCTAATACTACATTCAAAATTGACCATGAACTGAACATACATTGATACTATCTGTTTTGACCACATAAGGGCCCATGAATTCATAACTGTTTGTCTTTTCCATAATACTGTCTCATTATTATGTTTCAACTTTATTTTAGTTAACTGGCTCATGAAAAACTTATACACTAAAAGTTAAAACCCATAATGTAATGACCCTCATGGTCATTTATGATAAATACACGATGTTTTGCATTCTAAAGCATTTCAGTAGTTGCCCTAAATAATTTATGACTTGTTGAGACTGGTAGTTCAGATCCCTGGTGGATCGATTGAGAAATATCTTAAATTGCCTATTTTAGAGCCTAAAACTAAGTACTCATTGACTTAGGTCAAATTTCCATGAAAATAAGCTCGAAATTAAATTTTAGCAGTTTTATTTATCTCTAAAATGCCAAACAAAGTCAAGATTGACCTCAAGTTCGTGCTTCAGATTTTTTATTTGCAATTTATGCTCATTGGTGGATTTCAGTTAAGTTTAAGGACTAGTTTGGAGCGTGGATGGTATTTTAGTGTTCGAAAGGTCGGATTGAAATTTTGATACTTCCATCAGCTTTGGAGTGGTGATTTTAGGCTAGTGGAGATGTTTGTTCATTTCCTAGACTTGTCATTATATTTTCAACATGCTGGTGGGAATTTTATGATTTTAAGCCTAACATTGATTTGGTCAATATTTTTCTGAAACGACCTAGTATTCCAAATTTGACTGCATGACATCTCTAATCTTTGAGAAAATTGGGTTCTCTTTCGATAAAATAGCATCAACCAAAGACCAAAGCATCTTAGCAAAAACACTAGAGAGAAATCCCTGTTGAGTCCGGAATGTTGTTTTAGGTGGCGTGTATAGTTTGTTTGTGTAAAATGGACTCCAAACACATTTTGAGTAGTGATTCAGAGTGTTTATTTCCTTCAAATTCTACTATAAAAAAATTGCAACTGGTGCAGGTGGTTCCTTCTTCACGATCATGAAGCCAAGACATGTGATCACGATTGATCTTCCAATTACACTTTGTGATCGTAAAGAACTTTCACACAATCATGATTCAGTTTTTCCTCGCAGCTACTCTACGTAATTGTATAGCCTATGTACACAATCGCGAGGAAAGATACTCTACGTGATCGTGATGAAGAGAATTCTTGGAAATTTTATAAAATCCCTTAATTCTTATTTCTACAAAACCTTTATCTTTCCACTCTATTCCTATGCGAAAAACCCATTCCAAATATCAATCCAAGGCTGAGAAAAATCGCCAAGTGTTACCCTTCGATTTCTACGCGATTTGGGTAGGTTTTGTCACGACCCGATTTCTCAAGTCATGATGGCACCTACTATACCCAAGTAGGAGAACCAAACCCCGTAGTCCAT
>JBDJHY010103344.1:0-13740 GCA_039654485.1 Withania somnifera
ACGAATTATTTCGTGAACAATTTGTCAACCCTAAATCCTTAAGTATGAATTTTAATCTTGTTATGATTTATTAATATTTTTGGAACATTGCAGGAAATCTTGCACTAGCAAATTACTATTCATGATTAATTGTTTTAGCAATACTTTGAAAATATTGTGAATTTAATATGTTCAAAAACTTGAGGGTTAAACTTATACATGGGTATTTGAAAAATTTGAGTCATAAATATTGAAATCTGGAATTTTGCTAAGATATTTGCAAAGTTTCAAGCTAAGACATGGTTTTAATAAATCGAGGAAGAATTGACAAGAATTTGCTCAAAGAGTCTAAGGCAGGAAAGTTTGATCAGTTTTCACTAAAATTTTCTTTAAACTAGTCTAGTTAGGAGCAGCGTATGTTTTGAGAGTAGTATTAGTACCGAGCCGAATGGGTTCAAAGACTCAATCCTATAACTAGGTTTTTAACCATAGGATTACATGATTACCGAAGGCTTTATTATGGCAGTCCAAACTTAGTTAGATACACTAGGTTACTTGTTAGGTACTAATCCTGTCGCAAGGCAAGGTACTCCCTTCAGCTGGTAGTTTGCTGAATTTCATAACTTCCCACATGGCCTTATATTCTGGTAATAGAACCTCCCATAAAATATTTCATACCTGTTATTTGAATTTTCTTACTTATGATTTGCAATGAAGCTTATTTTTTACACTTTTAGTATTACTTAAATTTTACTAAGTAACTGATATGGACGGTGATTTGATCATGCTTTTAATAGCCTAATCATGGTCCATTATACACTCATAGTATTATTCATGTTAATTTCATGTCATTATCACCCCCTTTTAATTACTTTGTATTCAATATACTGACCTCGTATCCTTTTGCTGCATGATTTCAGATTTAGGTCAAGCCAGTTATCGTTATGCCCAAGGTTGAAAAGATCTACTATTTTTAGCTATTAAAGTATTTCTGAGTTACAATGGACACTTCATTAATGTTTTATTTCTATTAGAGAAGACTAGGTGTTGCTATAATCATTTATCTCTTTCTAAGGCTAGCTGGGGACTTGTCCTAGCAACCTAGTATTTCAATACTTAAGAGGCTTTCAGAGACATGATGTGGTGGTGTTGATTTGGAGTTCTTATATTATTTCAGTATTATCTTTGATATGAGATATTGCCAATTATTCTATCTTTACTATTGTATTATGCTTCTACAAATGAGTGTATGATATGATATATGCATGAGCCGAGGATACATAGGAGGCTATTGAGGTGACTAAGTGGCTAATGATGACTTGTAGCTCCCTGGGGTGACTTGGGAGAATTACAAATTTGGTAAAAAATCTTTAGGATCAAAGTATCCTAGGATTTCTGAAAGATGATGTAAGGTAGAGTCGCTTTTATGGATGTGAATTACAACACACTTAAAACTGATAGTATGCTAAACATTTAGGATATTTCCCTTTGTTTCATATAATATTTCATGCTTAGGGGTTTAACTCCTATACTATTTTCTGAATCGTTCTTTTCACATTTTAGATCACGCCTCCATGTAAGCAACTAGCTCACCAAACAAAGAATCAAGGCGAACAAAATCAGGCTTCACCAGTTCCTGAGCTACAGGATATCAATTAAGTTTCACAATATGATGCACTTGATGTCTCAGACTGTTAGTTGATCAAGATCAGCACCCGGTCTTCCATAGTTATAACATAGGAGAGGCCTAGAAGGGTTCATTAAGGAGGTTAAGAGGTTTTTTAATATCATGAGTGTGACAGAGATTGATAGGGTGAATTTAGGAATGTACCAAATGAAAGATGTGGACCAATATTGGGCTAACCAATGAAAGAATAATAGGTTGGCAGGTGCATCTCCTCCTACTTGGGCTAAATTCAAGTGATCTTTCTTTGATAGGTTATTTCCTAGGGAAAAAAAAGCAAAAAGATGAGAGAATTTCTAATTCTAGAGTAAGTATCTATTACAAATGGAAAATATGGGATAAAGTTCTCCCAACTATCTAATTATGCACCAGACATAGCAACTGATATATAGAATCATATGGACATATTCATTTCTCACCTTTTGCCCACACTGGGATGGGTCAGTTGTAATTTTACTTGGAACAAATAGAAGGAGATAAGGTGTAACAACCTCTAAAAGTTCTTTTCATTTCTTTTGTGGCTCTCTTGCATTTGAAAGCTTTCTTTCCACTGTCCCAAGTCAGTTGAGGCTTGCTAGGATCGATATGTTATGTCCCTGATAGTTGTCATCACATAATTTTATTGTGAGTTTTGATTTTTTAGGGCTCCTTTAGTGACTACGGCCTCGAATGTCATTTTTGTTGGTTCCGTTATCTCTGGAATGTGGACTTTAGTCTAGGGACTCTTGGTTTGAATCCTGAGGCTTATAGTTGCGTGTTCTTTAGTTTGAAAAGACGACAATTAGACTGTGTTTATTTTATATAACAAATACATCTTTGTTTTAATAAAAATAAAATATATTTTTAAATCTTTATAAGAATTTATCGATAATTATGACATAAATTCTTGAATAATAAAGTCCCATATTTAATTTTTTTTATAAGAAGTTATAAAGTTATTAATATTTTAAACAGTGATAACGAGTCTAATATGTTGAGGATCACACTATTTCAAGAGGTGGGTTTTATTAGAAATATTATTCTAATAATTTAGTATTTTTTAGAGGTTATAATAATTTTATAATGAATCACTGCATTACCTGAATATAATTTATTTTATTATATTTATATATATATATATATATATATATAGGAATGGTGGTTTCCCTTTCCTTTAAGTTAAGGAAAGGAAGTATTTATGTACTTTAATTATGCAAGCCAGAAATAGAACATAGAAAGGAAAAGAAAGACAAAAAAAGAAAGAAAAGAAAGAAAAAAAGGAAGAAAAGGAAAAAAGAGGAGTTCTGTGCAACTTTATAAATACTCCTTTACAGCGGCTGTCAAATTTAAATTATCATATTTCAGGCATAATCAAGATTTTATGCCTATTTTACCATTATATTTATCTTTATTTCGTGTCGTACAACGTACGAGCTGTGCTCTACATGTTGATAATAATTTTTTTTTCGTGTTGCTTGAGTTTAGAGATCTGATTTTAACCGAGACTTTGATCCTACTATTTATATAGAAATATGGTCCTGTTTAATTATATTAACACGCTGGTTATGATTTTTATAGTTTTGGGTGATTGTGAGATTTCTACATGATTCTTGATATTTGTGGCACACATTTTGAGGATATCGTCAGAATCCAAATAGGCTATAGTTTACTTATTGATCATTTGCATACAATATGTATTGTAAAGCTTCATATCAGGGATAGAATTATTATTTGGGCCTCGATACTCTTATTTAGCCGGCCTTGGTGTAAAGCTTCAGTATTAGCATAGCATATTTATATGCTTAACCACTTGCCTTGTGGATGTATTTCCCTGCCCGCATATGTCACTCTGACTCTGGACTGTAGTGTGGTTGGGGGAGGGGATTAAACTAAGGATTAGAGCTTTGCAGCTATCCCTGATAAAGGTTGGTGGCTATGTTGATTATTTTTATTTTGTTTGATCATTGTGTATGCGATTAGGGATTTGGTGTATCTTTGGCCATAGTTAGCTAGGTACAACTATGCTGGATGCTCCTCTATTTATGTGAGGCTATGGTACTTAGAAAAAAATAGCTATGTTGGGTAATTGCAGCCTGGTATGGTGATATATTTTTCCCTAAACTGGTATGATCCTGGGATATAGGTTATCTGGCTGAGCTATGATGATTCTTTAGTTCTTCCTATGTATATGAGTATCTAGAGAGGTTATTATTCATTGTACCTTTAGAGCGATTAGCCGATATGTGAGCTTTGTATGACTAATGGAGATTATAATCCATACCAGCTTTTGGCACCAACTTCCGATTTTGACAGAATATTGATGAAAGTTAGTCCTATTTAGTGTATTTATTACGTCTGCACCTGCGAGTGGTATGACACCATCTGAGAGAATTCCCCTGCGAGTTCTATGATTTGAGATGGCATATCCGTGATGTTCGTGGGAATCTTACTATGTTATGAGTTTTACCTATATTATTATACTCTGGTTTTCCCCCAGATATGATGTACGGTTTGATCCCTAGTACTAGTATTTCTATCTTGATAATTGTGCTATTGGTGGGTTTGTCACGAGACTCTGCATGCGGGTTTGAGTCCCTCCATGGGCCCTTTTGGTTTGGGTTGCTATACTTAGAACATGATGCATAGCCTGTGGAAGGAGTAGATGGGGGAGTTGTGGTATATTATTCGAGTCCTCTATGGGTTTGTCTTGATTTGGGATTATACAAAAAAGGGAGCATTTCAATATCTGGTTTCAGTATATGTGGTTAAAGTCCTTTGTGAGTCCTTATGGATTTGGGATTATCCCAGAGAGGGAAAATTCTGACCTTCTATTCATCGTATGCAAATTCGGTCCACTACGGGTCCTTCTTGATTCAGGATTATCCCAAGAGGGAACATACCAATGATTATCTGTGTTTCTATCATCCTCTTGACTTGGGATCATCCTAGAGATGAAATCTATCGATAATTACTTGTACTTTTGTCTCCTCTTAACTTGGGACCATCCTATAGAGGGTACGTCCGAAATGCCCATTCTTCAATATTACTGAGTACTTCTCTTACTGCAGCACTGCTATTTCAGTAGTTACACTACTGATGTTATGTTTACTTTACCAGACCCTACCTATACTAGTTATGTTTAAACTATGAATACCTATTATCTGTGAGCACGACTTACTCAGAATTCGAGTCAATGTTAGTGTGGCCTACCTTGTTAGCAGGTGCCTTTACCTATGAATTGATATTGTTGTTACCTCTTCGAGGTAGTTCACTGTGTATTGTTACTATACTTATTTTGATTTGGCTTTATCTTATTTATCCTTACTGATGCTCGGTCATCCTATAATGCCTACTGGCTACCCATTGTATTGGTACTCATGCTACACTTCTACATCTTTTCCTAATATAGGTACTAACACAAGTTATTTGGTCAAACATGATCGAGTACAATAGTTGGTAGCTTTGAAGATTCGGTGCGAACTTGACTTTCCTGCCTACTAGTTCCTTTTAGTATTGGAGCTATCCTAGTCAAGTCTTGGATAACCATTTTTGTAGTTACCCCATCGGGGTTGTATTTTGTATTCATGTAAATAGATGCTCTACAGCCATTGCACTAGGTTTAAGTAGTTGTTTCATGTTGTCTCTATATTTCAAGTCTATTTTATATTTCTCATTTTATCCATTTCTTTTAGATTTGTGGATTCTTGTCCTTGGCACAACGCTACCCACTCTGGGCCAGGATCAGGCTTGTCAATAGGTGAGATGTAAACTCTATCACAATCCAATTTTTGGATCATGACAGAGTGGTATCAGAGGACTTGACTCATTTTATCCTCAAGGGTCTCTGGTTATAGAAGCCAGGGTCTAGTAGAGTCCTGCGGATTGGTACGTAGACATTTGTATCCTATCTTCACAAGGCTACAGTGCTCTTTTATAGGTTGATCCTTGTTGATTTTTCATGCGAGGTATTCACCGGTTTCTTGGTTACTTATCTTGTTTCATTCATCCGTAGATGGTGTTCACACGATTGACAGTAGAGGGTGAAGATGCTCCCTCAACTCTGCATAGAGTTCCAGTTAGGGGCTAAGGTAAATTCAGATCCTGTCCATAGGGAAGGGCTAGAGTTGAGCGAGATGAGGTTGCATATGTAGGTTCACCTCCTCCAAAAAATATAGCCACCCTCAGATCATGCACTTAGAGACATATAGGACCGTATGTGGCAATCTTTGGTATTCCACCTATGGATGAGGGTCAGAATTTAGCATAGGGAGAGGCACAGGATTCCCCAGCTCCTTCTATTCAGCCAGCACTAGTTGCATCCATATTCATCCTACACATCCATTGAGCTAATCACGTTATATAGTTTCTATATGACTTTTGAGGATTTGAAGATGCATGATCATTTTATCCGTATGGGCCTCTATGATTTTCTGGTGATTCCAAGCATGATCTATATGAGTTTATTGCGGAGTGTGAGGAAATGTTATAGACTCAAGGTTTGAAATATACACATAGGGTTGATTTTATTGGATATCAGTTAGAAGGCTAGGCAAAGGCTTGGTGGAGATCATATATGGAGATCAGACCCTTTATTGGTCTATACCAATGGCTTGGAATTAGTTATAGAGGAATTTATTGCACAATATGTTCCTTAGAGTGTTCGCGAACAATCACAAAATATGAGGCTAGATTTATATAGTATTTGAGGCATGGTACTGCTATTTTACAGATTGATGATGAGAGGATTTTCTACTTTTGCAGTAGGATTAAGGCCATAGATGTAGCTAGATGTAGAGTTATTAATAGCGCAGGGCAACCCATTATTAGTTGTGGTTGGTCAGGCTCGCAATATAGAGAGACATCATCACTTGGCCCAATGGGCGGCAATAAGAGACAGCACCATCAGGGCAATTTCAATGCGTCATATTCTTATGTGAGTCGGTATGATAGGGGAGGGTCTCAACAATAGAAGTGGTATTAGGGAAAACCTAGAAAGCTGGTCTAGGGCTTTCTACCATTGGCTAGTGGTGTTCTGAGTAGCCTTATTATTAGGGGGCACATTTTCTAGGAGTTAGGGACATGAAGACCCAGTTGGTGGTTCTAGTCGAAGTAGAAGCCTGGTTTGTCATGAGTGCAGGGGGATAGGTCATTATACTAGAGAGTACCCTTAGATTCGGTCTATTCATCTAGTAGTTCATACCACAGAGCCTCTTCAGGCAGTGCCACCAATGGTTAGAGGTGGTCAATTTGCAACTCAGGGTGATCGTAGTAGGGGAAGGATAGATCGGGGAGG
Source organism: Withania somnifera (assembly GCA_039654485.1). NCBI lineage: Eukaryota > Viridiplantae > Streptophyta > Magnoliopsida > Solanales > Solanaceae > Withania > Withania somnifera. The sequence continues at coordinate 6,936 of JBDJHY010103344.1, forward strand.
GAGTAGAGTTGGAGTTTAGTAGGGAGTTGAGCGCTATTAGTTCTATTTACCACCTGATAGAGCTCGGGCAAAAACTTCTAATGCTGTGCTCACAAGTATGTTATTGGTTTTCCACTAGCCGGCTTTAGTATTATTTGACTCAGGTTCTACATATTCTTATGTGTCTTTTTACTTTATGCCTTATATGGGTGTTTTGTGTGAGCCTTTATCTGCACCCATGAGTGTGGCCACTCCCGTGGGTGAGCCTATTATGGTAATTTGATTCATCTATCTTGTGTGTGAATGAACTAAGGTTGGACCCTCTGGCTGATCTTATGGCTCTAGCCATGATTGATTTTGATTTGATTATGGGCATTGATTTATTATCCCTTTATCATGCAGTCCTAAATTATTTTTCCAATATTTTAACTTTATCTGTGCCCGACGTGTCTTTGATAGTGTGGTGGATCCTTATTAGTCACTCCCTGATTCTAATGGTATCCATTATGCTGGCCAGTAGATTTATAGCTAGAGGTTGTACCACTTATCTAGATTATGATCATGATGTGAATGTTTACCCTTCTTTCCCTGAGTCAGTGCCTACTATCAGAGAGTTCCTTGATGTTTTTGCTGATGAGTTACCGGTTCTTCCACCCAAGCATTTTGTTGAGTTTGATATAGAGGTTGATCCAGGCACCAGACCCATTTCCATTTCATGCCATCAAATGGCTCCAGCAGAGCTTTGAGATCTCAGTGTTCAGTTACAAAATTTAGCTACCCGAGGTTTCATTCTCCCTAGTATTTCTCTATGGGGTGCTTCGATATTATTTTTGAAGAAGAAAGACAGGACTATACTTATGTGTATTGACTACAGATAGTTGAACAAGGTTTCATGAATAATAAGTATCCTTTGCCACAAATTGATGACTTGTTTGAGTAGCTTCAGGGGTGCAATAGTGTTATTTAAGATTGATTTTCAATTGAGTTACCATCAGGTGAGGATTCAGGCCGAGCATATCCTGAAGATTGGTTTTCAAACTCGGTACAGGCACTATGAACTTTTGGTTATGTTATTTGGACCAACTAATGCACCAACTATGTTCATCAACCTTATGACTCGTGTTTTTCAGTTGTACCTTGATTCTTTGGTGATTGTATTTATCGATGACATCCTGGTATATTCTCGTATTCAAGGGCAACATAAAGAGAATTTGAGAGTCATACTATAGAATTTGAGGACCAATAAGTTGTATTTAAATTCTCAAAGTGTGCCTTTTGGTTAGATTCAGTTGTATTCTTGGGCCATGTTGTGTCTTCAGCTGGTATCAGTGTTCATCAAACCAAGGTTTCATCTTTTCGTGATTGGCCTCGCCTTACCACTCTTTTGAGATTCAGAGTTTTGTTGGGTTGGCCGATTATCATAGATGATTCATACAGGGTTTCTATTCCATAACATCTCTTATGACAGTGTTGACCCAGAAGGATGTTCCCTTTTGGTGGTCTGAGTATTGTGAGTCCATCTTTTTAAGAATTAAGAAGTTGGTTACTTCTTCACCAGTGTTGACACTTCCAATTGACATCCAGCCGTATATTTTTTATTGTGATGCCTTTGATATTGGGATATTTGTGTGTTGATTCATCAGGGAAGATTCATTGCATATCCTTCATGTTAGTTAAGGACTCATGAGCACAACTACCCCTCCCACGACCTGGAGTTGGAGGCGGGTAGTCTTTTCACTAAAGATCGGGAGGCACTACCTTTATGGGGTCCATGTGAGGTCTTCACCAATCACCACAGTCTTTAGTACATTTTTAGTTAGCGGGAAATCAATTTTCGATAGAGGAGATTGGTCGAGCCCTTGAATTCTTATGATATCAATATTCTATATCATCCCGACAGATCAAATGTAGTTGCAAATGCACTGAGCTGGAAAGCTGTTAGTAGGGGAAACTTAGCTTCCATTTCTACTTTATATATGCGGTTGGCCTTTGATATTCAGTCTTTAACTAAATATTTGATTCACTTGGACACATTGACTTCATCTAGAGATTATTCCTACTCTATTTAATCAAATCCAACAATGATCGCATGCGGATAGATCTTTGATTCATACTCGCGAGTTGGTTCTGAGGGGTGACTATAGTTGTTCATTCCTAGATTAGAATGGTGTTTTGGCTGATGGGATGTTGTATCTGTGTCCCTAGTATTGATAATTATATTCAGACTATTTTTCGCGAGGCCTATTGTACCAGATATTCCTTACATCCAAACATCACGAAGATGTGTAGGGATTTGAGGCAACACTTTTGGTGGCGAAGTTTGAGGTTAGATATTACAAGGTTTGTTTCCTAATGCTTAAAATGCCAGCAAGTAAAGTTTGAGAATCTAGAATGGGTGGTGTGTTGCAGCGACTCCGTATCCCTGATTGGAAATGGAGAGGATCTCCATGGATTTCGTTTCAAGACTACCACGTACTTCCATAGGTCATAACTATATATGGGTAATCATGGATCGCTTGATCAAGTCCGCTCATTTTTTTCCAACTTTATCTTCTTGGGGTGCCGAGAGGCTTGCGACTCTATATGTTCGAGTGATTTTCCATTTGCATAGGGTGCTAGTATCTATTATGTCAGACCAATGAATGTAATTTAATTTGTGATTTTAAAGGACATTGCGGTACAAGATGGGTATCGAGGTAGCCTTGAGCACAATGTTCCACTCGCAGAAAGATGGTCAGTCTGAGTGGACCATCCAGGTTCTTTAGGATATGCTATATGCTGATCGCTGATATTCAAGGCATCATCCCTTCATTCTGCATACACCAAAAAGGTGGTGAGGAAAGAGGTGATCAAATGGTTAGATGCAGGTATTATTTTCCCCATATCCAATAGTAAATGGGTGAGTCCATTGCAGCGCATCCTTAAAAACGGAAGCATGATTATGGTGACAGATGACAAAGATAAGCTGGTGTTAACTTGTATAGTCAATGGGTGGTGAATTTGCATGGACTATCGTAAGCTCAATGAGGCAACCCCCAAGAATCATTATCCAATTCCCTTCATGGATCAGATGCTTGATAAACTTGTGGGCCAAGATTACTTTTGCGTCTTATATGGATACTCGAGGTATAATCAAATAGCCATAGCTCCTAAATATTAGGACAAGACCACTTTTACATGCCCGTTTGGTAGCTACGCTTTCTGACGCATGCCTTTTGATTGTGTAATGTGCCTGCTACTTTCTAACGGTGTATGATAGCCATATTTAGTGATATGGTGGAGATTTCATTGAAGTATTTATGGAAGATTTTTTGGCTTATGAAAACTCTTTTGATGTTTATTTACAGAATCTGGAAAAAGTCTTGGCAAGATGTAAAGAAACTCATTTGGTGTTGTATTGGAAAAAATGTCACTTCGTGGTGAAAGAAGGCATTGTTCTTAGGCACAAGGTGTCCAAGGTGGGTTTAGAAGTTGACAAGGTCAAGAATAATGTGATTTCATAGTTACCACACCTCGTCATAGTGAGAGAGGTGAGGAGCTTTCTTGGGCATGCTATGTTCTATAGGAGATTCAACTTGACTTATCAGAGATCTCTCGGCCTTTGTGTAGATTGCTAAAAAAATGCAAAATTTGAGTTCTCTACTGAATTTTTGAAATCCTTTAACCATTTAAAGAAGGTTCTGATGAAGGCTCCTATTTTTATTGCTCCTGACTAGGAGTTGCCTTTTTTAATTGATGTACGATGCGAATGATACTGCCAAGGGTGCAGTACTGGGACAGAGGAAGGATAAGATCTTTCGCTCTATAAATTATGTTAGCAAGGCTTTGGATGTTGCATAGGTTAACTACACTATTACTAAAAAAAAATACTAGCATTGGTTTATGCATTCGGTAAATTGAGGGCCTACCTAGTAGGAACTAAAGTATTCATGAATACCGATCATGCTGTGATTTGGTATTTATTTAATAAGAAAGATACAAAACTGCAGTTGATTAGGTGGATCCTTTTACTTCAAGAATTTGATCTTGAGATTTGCAATCATAAAGGTTGTCAAAATCAGTTATCTGATCACCTGTCCTCATTGGAGAATCATGAGCACATTGAGGAACAAAGGCTAATTAGAGAAGAATTTCTGGATGAACAACTGATGCACTTATCAATACAACAGTTTCCGTGGTATATGGATATAGCAAATATATTGTCAGTTCTATTTCTGGGATGAACCATTCTTATATAAGCAAGACCTAGATTGACTCATCATTAGGTGTGTGCCGGAGTATGAAAATGAGAAAGGCGATGCTGTGGGATAAGAGAATTCAATAGGTGAGAAAGAAGGCCTTTCCATCTTCGACATGGAGGACTTGGACGACTGACCAGGGAGTTTTAAGACCATATCTTTATTATATTTTGTGAACTAGGGATAGTGCTTGATTTTTATTTGTGGGGTGGGGGCTATGTAATGACCCACTTGGTCATTTCCTTGCCTTCTTCCTTTTTCTGTACTTAGAGTTATTTAGTAGTTTCCCTAAGTCATTTATTACTTGCTAGGACCGGTAGCTCGGTACCCTTGTGACTCTATTTTTCTCGTTATCATATTTGCCCTGTTTTGAAGTTTCAGTTTGAAACAGTTGAAATCAAGAGTGAAAGAGTAGTATACACACTCGAAATCAATATTCAACAATTCTATTAGCTCCGGAATATCGACTTTGGTCCAGTTAGACCTTAAGTCTATATCCTGGGATTTTGTTTAGAGTTTTTTCATGTAATAGAGCCTTTGGCTCAAGCTGTTGGACTGCTTTCTAGAAGGTTTGGCATAGCCTTATTATTAGACCTAGACCATATAGTTGTGGGGCAAAGGCTTGGTATTTATATGTTTATACCCAAGCCCCTTTTTCCTCAAACTCTCAAATAGTTTCCCCAAACTCCCTTCTCTTCCCTTCTCGGTCCAACCTATTGTTGAGCCTCAAAGCTAAGATCAAATTCAAGGAAAGTCCATCCCCAAGCTCATTATTATATTTATTTTCATTGGCAAGTATTTCTCTTCCATTCCTGTAGTAGTGGTAACTATTTCCTATTAGTTAATGTCCTGGTTATGTGCCGTTGTCATTTTGTATATTGACTGGAATGGCTGTAGTGGTTGTATCTATATTGTTCTCGTGGTTATGGTTCAATTCATGAATTTTATTTATAGTTGTTGTATCATTATATTCCAACTGGGTATGGATCAATGTATGAGTTTAGTTGCAGCTGTTGTACCTGTAATTTTCCCTTTTATTATGGTTCAATCCATGAGTCCCAGTATGCAACTGTTTTGTAGATGTTTTTATAGATGTTTTTATAGATGTTTTGTGGTTCAATTTATGAGTTCTGGCATCTTTTTCTCAGATTGGTTTATAAACATTTCACCCTTTTTTGCCAGATTGGTTTATAAATGTGTTATCCTTACTTCCCATTTGGGTTATGTGCAATTCCTGAATTATAGTTTGTTAATGCTTCATGTTGTGTTTCCCCACCCCAAATGCTTTATGGGGTTTTATATTTGGGGACTCTTAATACTCTTTGAGACCCCCCAGAGATTTCCCCGGGTTGGTGCAGATCATTGAATGCCATGGCGCTCTGAGGTCACCTTAACGAGATCATCTTGGCAAGGTCACCTTAGCAAGGCTGCTTTGGCAAACCAATGCCAGTGCCCCAAGGTCTTCTTGATGAGATCGTCTTGGCGAGGTTACCTTAGTAAGGCTGCTTTGGCAAAGCAACGCTAGTTCCCTAAGGTTTCCTTAACGAATGAAAGGCCAATGCCCCAATATTGCCTAAACGAGGTAGTATTGGTGATGTCACCTTACAAGGATACTTTGGTGAAGCAACACCAGCGTCCCAAGGTTTCCTAGGAGAGGTCGTCTTGTTAGGGTCACCTTGGTGAGGTTGCTTTGGTGAAGCAAAGCCAGCATCCCAAGGTTGCCTAGACGAGGTCATTTTGGTGAGGGCACCTTTGAGAGGCCACTTTTGTTAAGTAACACTAGTGCCCCAAGGACGTCTTGACGAGGTCACGGTGATGAGGTCATATTGGAGAGGCTGGTTTGGCGTAGCCACCCTAGCACCCCAAAGTAATCTTGATGAGGTCATCTAGACGAGGCTATCTCAACAAGGTCATCTTGGAAAGGCTGCTTGACGAAGCTACTTAGCAACCTGAGGCTGCTTTGACGAGGTCGTGTTGGCGAGGTTCACCTGTCCTTAGCTCGACCCCTATAGACAGCTTGCACCCTTGTTCTTGCTTTAGGCTATGAGGTCACCTCGATTAGGTCACCTTAGAGAGGAAAGCTCTGGCAGCCCCTTCCCTCAAGTCAGGGCTTCACCCATTCACCTCAGCTTACTGCCCTTTCATTCTCAATCTCTTCTTGAGCTCATTATGGGACCGTGAGTCCCCGAGCTGAGGGCTATGCGCTAGTGGTTTAGCTGCATTTCAAGGCTTCATACCTCACTCCCCGACCTCAGTTGTTAGTGCGATATGGACTTTCTTATTTTTGTTTTGATCTTAGAACTTGTAACTTGTATAGCTTCGGGGGACATTAACCGTGTTGAAGCTTTAGTTCCATTGTGTGTGGACTTCAGAGGTTTTTACCGATATCTAGGTAGGCTAGGTTTATTTTGTACATTATGTACTGGGTTAGTATTACTATGCTTGTGACATGGCTAGCAATGTGGGATGGGTTATTTAGGTTGATCGTTATTTTTATACTTTTCTCTATAGTTGAATTTAGAGGGGTGAGGCGCATGAGCGGGCATAGAGCGTGAAGGGTTTCTTGCCCGGGGCTTGGCCACCATTAA
>JBDJHY010103453.1:0-13739 GCA_039654485.1 Withania somnifera
ATTCTAGATTTTCTTATTTTACATAATCCTGGACTATCATTGTCTCAATTCTGTTTGAACTAATTTAATGGTCTAGTTATTAAAGTGTCACAAGAATCCATTCTACCATGAGACCGAGAACGTTGAATTTATTAAAAAAAAGTACTTATTGATCAATTTTGTGAGAAGCCTCTTGTGGTAAGTTGAGTGTACACAAAGAGTGGGGTGGGGAGATTTTATTACTACATCATTTTCTAATTTGTTTTAGGTACCATGTCTCATCAAGGAAGGAAATGATCAACCAATATTGTGGACTCCCTTGCAGAGACCACAAGATAAAGAGAAAAAATGAATGGCAAGTTAGGAGGCATGGATGAGAGGTTGAATAGGGTAAAAAGTGAGAGTAGGAGGGTTCACCATAAGAAATTAGAAATGATAAGGGTAAATTGAGTTTGGAATAATTGACTACTATATCCTTGGGAGAAATTCACAAGATGTACCATCCAACCTTAACTTAGAGTTAAATTTTTCAAAAAAACAAACCACTTTCCTCAACCACAATACCACAAAACACCCCCCTCCTGCAGCTCCACATCCAAATCCCCAACCTTACAACCCTTCACAAGAGCACCGAGCTTTTTTGAACACCCAAAACCAAAACCAAGTCCCACAATGCAATCCAACCATGATGTCTTAACATGGATCATTCATGTCACCTCCATGAAATCATCCTCAAAACTCTTACCAAGATTCCATTTCCAAAATCCATTATATGGTGATTGGAATAAAAAAGTCAACTTAGATGAGATTTGGGAGCAAAAGGGAAGAGATGGTTATAGAATGGCAAGAGGTGGAAGGAAATCTCAAGGCTTTGGTCTGGACCAAGGCTAAAGGAACAGAGGTAGTCAATATAGGGATCATAGAGGTGACATGAATTGGGATGGTAAAGGAGATAGGGTTTGGGTTGGTAGATGAGATAGATTGAGTATAATTGGGGATTGAGCACTGTCAAAATAATGCTCCCAAAGTTTAAAAAGAGTAGTAATCCGAAGGAATTCATAGATTGTAAGCTACAAAGTAAGAGAATCTTTCTTACCAATAATGTTTTCAAAGTGTTAAAAGAAAAATATGTTGCCACACAATTTGAAGGGTATGCATCCACTTGGTGGGAATATAAAAGAAAGGAAAGAAGGAATTAATGTGTATGATTTTCCTAACTGAAAAGAGCTAATGACTTTAATGGAGGCTTGTTACTTACCATAAAATTATTACAAAGAAACCCTAAAAAAAGTTTACATGTAACATCAAGGTATTAAAAGTGTGGAAGAGTCCAACCTTGAGGAGCAAACACAAAGCACGGTGATTTAATTTGTAGACAATTTGAGGCATGAGATATTAAGGCCAACACTATTAGAGTCTTGAACCAGCCTTTTGTGATGCCTCAAAGATCGAAAAAGATTTGAAGTAAGAGAGTTTATACGAAGTAAAGAGTTCTTCAACTTTCTCATGGGGAAAGAACATTGACAAATGTGACAAATAGAGGAAGATAAATCCTACAGAGTACAAGGGTAGTTGTCAAGCTACTTAAGACAAAAACAAACACAAGCCAAAGGTTGATAAAATAAGGTAAAAATATGAAATCGAATTACCTATCCTTCTATTATCCAATGTTTCTGATGTCAAGGAAGGGACACATTATAAGAGAGTGTCCCAATAGAAGAGCTATTGTAGTTTCTTAGGAAGGTTACCAAATTAAGAAATATAAAAAGTCTAAGGTGAAGAGTGATGTAAAAGAGAACAAATAAAGAATGAGGAAGTGACATCAGGAGATGAAAAAGAGAAGTTTGTTAAGAGGGTGAACTTTTCTTGCATGATGAAGAGATGTAGGTTTTTTCATGAATATGGTGATGACTTGAATGTGAATGTGAACCTATATTGTATTGTGAGATGAATTATGGATGCCCTTTCCAAAGAAGACATGATCAAAGGGAGAATTTGTTTCATGTTAGATACAAGATCATAGACAAAGTATGTGTTCTCATTATTGATATTGGTAGTTGTACTAATTTGGTGAGTGAAACCTTGTGGAGAAGATGTAAATCACTACAAAGAATCACCGAACCCTTATAAGCTCCAATGGCTCAATGAGAATTAGCAGATGAAGTTCTCAAACAGGCGATATCAAATTTAGCCTAGGAAAATGCCATGATGAACTCCTTTGTGATATTATTCCTATATTGGATTTTCATATTTTGTTGGGAATATCATGGTAATTTAATAGGTATGTTACTTATCAAAAGAAGTCTAATAAGTACTTTTTTATGACTAATGGTAGAAAACATATGCTTCCGTCCTTGATCCTTATCAAGTGAATGAGGAATACCAAATCGTGAAAGAGCTTGGGGAAAGAGGAAAGATAGAGGAAAGGGAATATGGTTCTAAATGTTTCACTAATTTGAAACAAAGAGAGAGTGGTCTGGCTAAGATGAAGGGTAAAAGATGTATGATAGCAAAACCAATCAATTGTCTTAAAGGTATGGATGAGGACCAATTTATAGCGTGTCTTGCTGTGATGACCCTAAAGGTTATTTTTGGATTTTCTTATAAATTAACATTTTACCCTTCTTGATAGTTTCCTTAAGTTATATTTGACTATTTTACAGGGTTAATTTTGAAATTGGAGTAAATAATTGTGAATTTTAAGAAATTTTCATTTTTGAAAGCCATTAAATTAAAATAGTTGACTTTACTTAATGTTTGAAGTTTTGATTTTTGAACTAGAATTTCGTCATTTACATCCAAAATGTGGATTTGGTCAAGGAGGACCCTACTTTTAAGTTTTAGGTCTTTCGTAGTAATTTTAGCACGTTTAACTAGATTAAGTTGAGTTTTAAAGCCATAAGTTTGAATTTGGTCTATATTTGATGATCGGATGCTCGTATTTAATTTTTTTTCAATTTTGTTAATTTTAAAAGGTCATTTTTTTATCTAGAAAAAGGTTCAAATAGCTTTATGGAGGTGCTGGATACGTATTGATATTTTAGAGTAAAGTTTATATTTTAGTGATCATAGAGGATATTGGGTCAAGAAAATCTTAGATTCCTATTTTGATGATTTGATTAAATACGAAATATAATTTACACACAAAATCTATACATGGTTTATGTATACAAGTTCCAAATGAATCTCGAATGTCCATTTGAAATATAGCAGTTTTGTTGCTAGGTGGCTTCTACTAGCCAAGGGCTCATTGGTATAAACTGTATCGCTTCATACGAGCCAAGAGGTGTCTTCATAAGGCCAATATGGAGGGAATATGATCTGTATGGGTGTCCATACTTGGGAATCCGAGAATTATTCGCATATTTTAATAAGGAGCAATCTAGTCTTTTTATATGGTTTTAAGCCCATATATAAGTCTTTGAAGATATTTTTCTACAACTTTTGAGTTTCAAAACCCTCTTCAAACATCTTTAAGAGATTTTTCTCACCGAGGAAGAACTTGGAGATTATATTTTCAAATATGAAGGCTCTAAGTAAGATTTTTAAACCAAATTCATGCTATTTTCAAATTTATAAACATGATTTCATCTTTATTTCTTGATTTTGGTAAGATTCATTTTTGAATTTTTTAACCCAAGCTTCTAATTGATAAATTAAGATTTTTACTACCAAATTGAATTTGATTTTTGATAAAAACTTGACAATTGAACTCCCTAAAGTATGGGTAATTTGAATTTCATGAGAACTTAATTTTGAAATTAGTTTTCAAACTTGCCTTTTTGGTAAATTTTGGATAGGGTTTAAAGTATTTTATATGGGTATTATTCTTTATTATTTTTTTTATGAAAAATTTATATTTGATTAGATTTCACGAATTCAGAGCTCGGCGTAAAGGAAAGGCACCTGTTTGATTTAATTTTTTTATTTTGAGATAAGTGGAGGTTCTTGACTCTTCTACAAAGTGGCTTACGCTTTTATGTGCTATTTTTTTGTAACTGAAAGTAATGAAAAATATATGGGGGTGTCTGTATGGGTGAAGTGATGAATATGTAAACTAAAGGAATAAAAATGGTTATTCTTTTTCTTATTTGGGGTATCTATTGATTGAGATATTATACAACTTTTGAGATGCCCAAATGAGACTACTTGTACTTGATGGATTCTTTATTAGATATTAGGTCCATATATGGCCTCAGTTGATTTAATATGTCTCTTTAATTGATATTATGCCCATGTGAGCTTTGATTTTTTTTATGATTACACTGGTGTGCTATTTTTATTTCCAGAAATTGATATTACATTTAGTGAATTGCCCGTGTGGGGACTTGTTGATTTATTCATTCTCATTATTCTTTTACTTATTGATATTAGAACTATTGTTGGATTCTAGAGTTTGATATGGTAAAGTACATATCGATGATAGAAAAGCAAGTGTCGAGGTCTATACAGACATGACATAATATGAGAATAACGATGTTATGAAAGAAAGGACCGAGGTTCATACCGGCATATCTATAACAGGAGAATAATAATATTATGAAAGAAAGGACGGAGGTCCGTACCAACATTTCTATAAAGTGAGAATCATGATCTTATGAAAACAGGAAATGAGGTCCATGCCGACATTACTATTATATAAGGATAATGATAATATGAAAGAAAAAATCGAGGTTTATTTTGACATTGCTGTGATATGAGAATATTGATGATATAAAAGCAAGAGTTGAGGTCCGTACCATCATTGTCGTGATGTTTACATGTGTGGTACAAATATTTTGACGTAGCCTTTCATAGCATAGCCCATTTATTGATAATGTATTGCCTTTATATTACTGATGGATTTATGACCCTGTAGTAAGGAAATGGCTCCTGGTTATGATAAACAAATGAGAAAGACCATAATTGATTGTGATTGACACGAGATAGTAAATAAAATTACGATGTATGTTTATTAATTACTCGATCTATTTCTTCAAAATCTATCCTACAAGTCCTCTCTTGATAGAGTCGGATGTACCATTCGTATTGCGTGTTGATCCCTAATTTTTACCCTTCTTTCTTCTAATTTATTTTCACTAGCTTCTAAATAGAATATATAGCAAATTACTTTTTCTATTATTGTTTTTATTGCTATGGCTATTATTATTATTGTTGTTGTTATTATTATTATTATCTTGTTTCTAACTATTAAAATTGCATTTCTATAATTACTATTAAAATTGCATTCTTTATTGTGGAAGTTACCACTATCATTTTTCACACCTCTTTTCTTTTATAATTGATTTTCGCCATTTTATATTTCAAGTTTCGTACTTATTAAATTAGCTAAAATATTTTTGGTATCTAATATCATACTATATTATTAATGAAAGTTTTAATAGTAGTACTTTATTTAGAAGCTCAAAAGAGTTAATTTAAAAAAGAAAAAGGCCCCATAAAATATTTTTTTTAGGCTATTAAATCTGTCCAATAACCACAAACCAGGCCCAACATATTTTTTTCTTTCTTTCTAGTCAGCCGAAGTCCTTCAGATTAAATCCAAATCATTAGGACTCAAAAGTGTTTGTTTTTGCAAGTTCTAGTTTTCATACCCAAATATCTTAAGCAGCCTCTTATTTAGCAAAAAACGTCTTTCATCTCTTCAATACAAAATTGCTTCACCAATTTCGTATAAAGGCACGCTTTAATTGGAAACCCCTTTCTCCTTTTTGAAAAGTCTTTACTCCATCGGATAAAGTTTTCAAAAGGCTTTGGTCAAGCAATATCGATATGGAATGAAGCCAGAACTACTTTTCAGATCTTTGATTTTGTAACCCGGATCTTTAACTGTGATTTTGGAATCACAAACTTGAATTTCAAAATCAATACCCTAACTATTTTTCTTCTATAAATACTTGGTTTTCTTGTTCATTCTTGGGGGACGTTTTTCCAGTATTTAAGCAACCAGAACTTGCTCATTAAACCACCTGATTGATGCTCGTTTCTCTTACTTTTCCGTTGCTCTCTCCCTTGTTCTTCGGATTGAATCGTATTCGAGTAAGAGTCTGAGTTTATGCCACTAAGAAGGTCCGTGTTCGCCATTTCTCTTATCTCATTTTAATTTTATATATGTATAAATATTATTGTCTGAACGTTTTGCCGTTGGTTTGAGTTTCTGTTTTGAGTATTTGTTAAAATCTGTCTAGCTATTTCAGTACGTAAAAATGATGTAATCCATGCTAGAAATATTGAGAGGGAAATCATTAACTTGTCAAATATGTAATCACTTTAGAACCCATTTTTATCTTCTTTTTTGCTTTTTTAAAAAAGCATTATGCTGAAAAGGCTAACACAGACTATGAACACTTAGATAAAAGTTCATTATCTTGTCCTTCACGTTCAATATCTTTGGGAATTTGTATGTGCCATAATTTCTTACTAAATCCATTACATAATAGTGGTAATACAAAGACCCTCTGACTCTTTGTGTTTATGTTTTTGTGGTTGAATCAATATCAACATGCAATTAAACAAGTTTAATAGCCATAACTGATTGCGTGAACCTTTCTACTCATTTTTCCATCTTTAAATTTTGTTTCAAAGCTTTGGGTGTATAATAAGTTGTATTATAAATTTTTAGCACTCTATTCAAAACTTTGCACCCATGTGAGTTTACTTTGTGTATTTTGTTTTTAAGTTTGAAAAATTAGATGTTATATTCTAATTCTTACATTCTTACTCTTTACATGTACACTTCGGGGACTCAAGACTCACATGAGTCGAGTCTCAAAGTCTCGATGCCACCATTACTTGTACTCAACGTGTATTCTTCGTTAGGATGCACCAAATAGCAGGAGAACGAGCGGAATGCTTATGGTCCTTGCTTTTTATCATTCATTTTAATTTTTTTTTTTTTAATGTTTATTAGCTTATCTCGATTTTATCTCGAGTTTGAGATTATGTGTTAGAACTTCTTTCTTTTAACACTAGATTAATAACTTTTAGTCCTTGTTTTATTCTTGGTTATGTTATTTAAGAAATTAGGCCTAGAACACTTGAACTTTAAAATGGGTAGTTCAAAACCTTTCAGTAAAAGACCTTCGATATTAATTATTGCTTTAAAATTGGATATTAATTAATTTTTAGAATTAGGATTAATCTCTTACTAGTCACAATGCTTAAATAATTACAAAATAATCTTCAAATTAGTTGTAAGTTAGCTCTTGCGATAGATGAGTTCGTCGTTGTTAAGCTTGGTAATCAATCTCAATGATTTCAGATACGGTAAATTTTTTACATTCTCCGCGAAGGTTAATCTATTTTCAAAGTAGTAGCTTTGCCATCTTGTCAGAATATATTTTTGGATGTTATAAATGCCAAGTAAAAATATGTATATTTTATAAAACGTGATTTTTAAACTTCAATTTTTTAGAACTTTAGATGGTAAGTCTATTCTTTCATTAAAATAACTCAGCCTTAATTAGTTACCATTTTTACTAAATTAGTGAAACTTGAATTACAAATATTTCCAAATAAGAAAGAACGTGATGTTTGTGATTAGCATAATTATTTCTTTTGTCTTAAAAAAGAGTATCTGGGATCTAGACTATTGCTTAGCAAGTTAATTTTAAAGTTTATGCTTTTCCTTGAAAAGATGATGGTCTTGCTTTCATTATTATATGAAAAAAAAATTGGACTGAAAACGTCTTGTTTAGCTTCACCAATTCAAATTGATGAATATTTGCAAAATTTACTTTGATAATTTTTTTTTTCTAATGGACTTTCTTTTAGTTTTTTTGGGAGCAAAAGTTTTTAAAATCTTTTGTTTTTCGTTTAAAAAAGGGCATAAATATATGTTGATTTTTTATCTTTTAACAAGACTTTTTATGCTATACTTTCTTTATAATATCAACTCTTATTTCTATTAACCTAAGTTTGTCTGGTTAACGTAGTTTAGAGGATCCTTTAGAGTACCTAATACCTTCTCTTTAGTATAATCTAAAATCTTTATCTAGAATTACTTAAGTTAAGTAGACCTTAAAAATAAAGATTTTATTTGTTTAACCACATAGTTTATAATAGGTATCCTAATTCATCGCTAGACTAACTAGGTGGTGACTTTATAACTAACACTGAAGGTTTCAATATGTTGTACACTATTTTTGACCTTCATTTGAAAAGGGGTATAACACCGCGTATAGACTTGTATGTTAGGGACTGACATGGATATTAGACTTGAGTAGAGTTTCTTTTTAACTTTAACATATTCCTTTTAGAATCATGTGCATGAGTCCTTTTTTTAATTGCGTTGGATGTACCCTTCTTACCACGAATGGACTTGTGTATTGAGGAATGATATGAGTAATAGTGGACTCCCTCTGCGAGTCTATTGTATGACTAGTGGGATTTTCCCAATGAGTTATAAGTCGACTCGAGTAGGAAGGCCTACATTGTGATGGGTAAAGGGTGAGATCATAGTTCTTGTGATTGTTTTGGTTTTAGCTATCTTAGTAATGTTATTACTTATCTGTTGAGATACCTGATGAGGCATTATTGATACTTTATTATGATGATAGTCTATAAGACTTTGAGTTGATACTTCGCTTAGTTGACTTTGGATATTTACTGTTGGTTTTTGCTGAGCAGTTAGCTGTATTATTATTATCTCCTATGCCCTGTATTTGTCATTATAAACAACTGAATTATAATAGTTGATGCAGTTCGGTGTCACAGGAGGATTGTAGTTGAGGTGTCAGGGTAGTGGTGCTCATCACCACTTTGCTTTAAACCCAACCATGGATACTTGTTGAGTAACTATTTTTTTCTTTGGTACTCAATCCTTTGCTTTTCTATACTTATATAGGTTCAGAGCCCGGAGCATCTTGATTTTTCTTTCTCAGATTGGAGTCTGAGGACGACACTCGAAAGATCCAAAGGTAGCTGTTTGTAGTCTAACAAACACTGTTGACTTTTTGATATGTCTCTATTATTTTTGTTGAGTATTGGAGACATTCAAGACATTTCTGTTGTATTAGATTTGTATTATCTTATTTAGTAGCTTGTACATGGTGACTTCAGATTTTGGATGATTTATTAGTTGGATTTTTATATTGTTCCTTTTCTTCTTCTCACTGACTTATTATTTTTTGTATTTACCCTTTTATAGATATTGTTAGGTTTACTTATCTAGGTAGGATAGGATAGATGACATCATGACTGAATTTTGGGTCAATAACACTTGTCAATACTAACTATTTATTGCATGCTAACCAAAACACTAGTAATTTGCCTAGTGTAATTTCTTCTCTTTTGCAGGAATATAGAGCTTTGTTTCCGGAGGAGATGCCCAAGGGGTTCCTACTGTTGAGGGACATTGAGCATCAAATATACTTTGTGTTAGGTCCTCAAATTCTAAACTGGCTAGCTTATAAGAGCAATTAGGAGGAGACAAAAGAATTGCAAAGGAAAGTGGAAGAACTTTTTTGAAAAAGGTTTTGTCAAAGAAAGCCTAATCCCATGTGCTATACCCTTTATCCCTGTCCTAAAGAAAGATGACACTTTAAAGATGTATGTAGATTGTAGAGACACAAACAGAATAAGGTTAAGTATAAGTGTTTTTTCCCTAGGCTTGATAATATGGGTGAGATTTATGGCTCAACTGTGTTTTCTAAGATTGAGTTGCAGAGTGGCTATCTCTAAATAAGAATGAAATTGAGTGAGGAGTGGAAAAAGACTTGCAAAATAAAGTTCAATTTGTATGAGTGGTTAGACATGCCTTTTGGGTTCAATGCTCCAAGTACTTTCATAAGATTGATGAAATATGTTTTGAGACCTTTGATCAACAAGTGTGTCATCGTTTATTTTAACGATATACTCATTTATAGCAAGTCAAAAGAGGAAAATATACACCATTTGATTCGAGTTTTTGACATTGATAAGAGTAAAATTTTATGCTAATCTTAAGAAGTGCTCTCTTGCTGTTGAGAAGGTTGTGTTCTTAAGGTTTGTTGTGTTAAAGGAATTGAGGTTGATGAAAAAAAAGTTGAATATATCAAGTCTTGTCCAACCCTCACAAATGCTTCTGAAGTTAGGAATTTCCATAGGTTAGTTAGGTATTATTATCAATGGTTTGTGAAGAATTTTAGCACCATAGTTCATCCTTTGACTGGTCTAATAAAAAAGATGTTCCTTTTAAGGAACAGGAGAAGGCCGTCCATGCTTTGAAATCCATGTTGAGTTCTTCACTATTACTTCAAATACCCAATTTTGAAAAGATGTTTGAAATGGAATGTGATGCATCGAGGTTTAGTATTGGAGGAGTTCTAATGCAAGAGGGAAAACCATTGGCTTATTTTACTTAGAAGTTGAAAGGGGTGTTATTGAACTATTCTACTTATGACAAGGAATTGTATTCCCTAGTGAAAGTGTTGACCTATTATCATCATTATTTATAGAATACAGAGTTCATAATAAGGACAAATCATGAGTCCTTAAAGAATTTAAAGGGACAATTAAAATTGAACAAGAGGCATGCCAAGTAGGTGAAATTCATAGAGACATTCGCTTATGTGATTAACTACAAGAGTGACAAGGAGAATATGGTAGTCGATGCTTTGTCTAGAAGATTCTTGTTCCTGAATACTTTGTCATCTAGAATGTGTGGATTTGAAAATTTGAAGGAGTTCTATGCCACAAACTTTAACTTTAAACCAGTTGTGGAAGATTCACCTGAGGATAGAAAGTTGATTGGTTCCAAATGATAGATGGTTCTTATTTAAAGATGGAAATGTGTGTGTTCTTATAAGCTCATTATTGAAGAAGATCATTATGGTGGTGTGATGAGGAACATTGGAAGAGACAAGACACTTGATATCCTCATGGAGAAATTGTATTGGACCAAGATAAAACATGATATGGAGAGGCAATGTGACCAATGACTTGTTTACAAGTTGTCACGACTCAAAGGTCTTAATGTGATAACACTTGTTCTAACCCACTCAGACAAGCCTTACAATATCTATAAGGGAAAATGCAGAATTAATGAATCACTGAGAAGAAAGATGTATAAAATAAGTACCTAACTAGTATGCCTCTCAAAATCTGGAGTCACAATATACAAGCTGCTAAGTAGGAATACAAGTTTAATACAATAATGGTCTCAATGCCTCTAAATCTCAATTAAAAAGAAGTAAATACATAGAATAATCAAAGTCCACGGTGCATGCCTGACTAGAAGCAATTATCTCTGGAACTCTCGATAGTACTCCTCGGATTATGATTGGGGAAAAGAAAATCAAGTTGCTCCGGGCTTACAACCTACAAAAGTGTAGAAAAGTAAGGGAGAGAATACCAAAAATAAACAAAAGGTACTCAGCAAGTTGTCACTACCCAATTTCTTGGATCATGATGGTACCTACTATACCACTAGTAGTAGAACCAACCCTGTAGTCTGAAGTTGAAGTAGAAGACTACTTTATCAAAAGTGGAAAACACAAGTGTAATAAATAATATATGAATGAAAGTGGAAGTAAAAAGAATCAATAATTCCCAAAACCTGGTATCAATGTAACACAAAACCTGTAGTTCGAAGTTGAAGCAGAGGACTACTATATCAATGTAGAAAACACAAGTGTAATAAATAATATATGAATGAAAGCGGAAGTAAAAAGAATCAACAATTCCCAAAACCTGGTATCAGTGTAACACAAAACATCTAAGTACAGAACAAGGGATCAAATGTCTAATACAAATCTATCTCCGAAAATACATAGAGATCAAATCAATACTGAAGAAAAAAAGGAACAAATAGACGCAAAGCTTACCTTGAGTCTCTAAAAACCAATAGGATATGCATAAATAGAGGTTTGTGAATCAAAGTCGGGCACCTGTACTTAGATCTGCACATAGACAAGTGTAGTATAAGCTGCCAAAGCAACCCGTACCTAGTAGGCTTTGAGGGCCCACTAGGCACAAAAAAATAATAGAAGCAGTAAATAATGAAAGGAAATAAACATAGTAACAAAAAACAAATATTACATGTGGAAGCTAGCTACTTGAGCAGGGATCAAGCAACAAGTAAAACATATATCGCTAGCTAATCACATAACAAGATTGTAGGCAATGAAGGAAAATGTACCCGGAATCCATGCAACAGTATATGTGAATAATAACACAATAAACAGGAGTCAAAATAAGGTAGGAGGAGGACATGGATGGTATATTGGTAATCTCAAGTAAAATAGGAAAGACTGATAAGATGATACAACGCACAATAATCTATATAAGCAGTAAGTTTTGAAAGTAACACTACAGTAACAAAGCAGTAAAGCAAAAATAAAATAAATAAATTAAACACAGTATTCACTCTCACCATAGGCCTTACATCTCATCCAGGGTACACTAAAGAAGTAAGTGCAGAAAAGTAAATACACTCATATAAAGTAACTAGTCCTATGTACGTGTCTCCTTTGGTACCTATAGGTATAGCAGGAAAAATCCATGGAAGGCTACCTATATTTTCCTGGTATGTCCCTACTCTGTCCTATACCTCCCCCTCTGTGTCGCCATAGCCCCGAGTCAAGGTCCATGGAGGTACGCTCACCACATATAATCTCTAACGTCATCATAACCTCACAAACCAAATCACAGAACCTCAAGGGTTTCATAATTGGAAATAAAATATCTCATATCAACAATATCATCAAGACGTACTCGGCAAGTCATGACGTGTAACGCCTCAATATAGTGGTATCACTAATATTCTCAATAGATTAGGTATCATTAAGTCTTCACAACCAGTAAGTGTGATAAATGTCCAAAAAGATATACTCACTGCCATACGATGACGGATTGAAGTTCCAGCGACTGTACTTATTATCGAACGAAGTGAGTCTCAAGTTCCTACATTAATTGGACAAATGGTAATTCCGGTGTCAGGATGTAAAGCTTGGATTAAAACAAGTAGATATAATATTACCGGATGTTTGATATAATACAGAGTCTAAAATAGTTAAAAGGTTATTTCTTATATTATTATTAGAATATTCCAATTTATTAACCTCATATCATTATCCTTCATCATTACTAAAATCAGTCTCTAGCCTCCTCGGCTCAATAATCATGTGGTGATACTGGCCCAGCCCCAATGAACTCTTATTGGAGCAAATGGCTCAACCTCTCGTATAATGTATGCACAATATATAATCAAGTATTTATACATGGAATAACAACTATTTATGCCCGAACAACTATCACTCGGCAAATCTGAAGTCATGGGCACCATATAAATCTGAATGCCAACATATATATCAAATGAGAAAATAGATGAAAGAAAGGTACATGGGTACTATAACCACCTAGATACCCAACCCAAGGATTCTATTTAGTACAATTATTAAAGCTACAAATCCAGAGATAACCCCACGGAGCCTACCTATCGTCCGACGATAAAATATTCCAAACTTATAAATGTTACTCCGACTGATATCAATCGAACTCTGATTGCTCTGAAACTTATGACATAGTACTCCGTATGTTAATACAAATCTAATAATATAAATTATGCTAAGTTTTGGATTGGGCCTAAAATCGAGCTTAAATTGGGCCTGCGGGGCCGGCTCGTCGAAACTGAAAATAAAAATTTTCACGGTATTTCCAATGTTACTAGGAAACCGCACTTTGAAATTGAGAACAATTTGAGTAAGAGAAGACCCTTGAACAACCCGGAGAAGATTGAGTATTAATTGGGAGAAAGATTCATTCTTTATGGAATTGTACGT
>JBDJHY010103561.1:0-13738 GCA_039654485.1 Withania somnifera
ATATACTCCCAATTAATCCTCCAAAAAAATGCTTGGTCTCTATGGTGCTCAAGAAACTCAAAAATACCCTTCAAGGGCTCTCACTCATCCATAATCTTTGCACTTCTATAAGTACCACATCTTCATAGCTAGTGTCGGTCAACATTACATCTCTTAGAGATTTCATTCCCAAGAATACTGCTTCTTATCTCCTTAATCAATTAACTTTAAGCTCTAATTAGACAGTCACCAATCTAATAACTGAATAGTCCACCTGTATATCAACAAATCAATATGACATTCAAGCCTATCACTATACCTATTTCACAGCCCTTGACAATTAAAAAATCTAAGAAACTTTTCCTGCACTTCCAAAATTAGTAACTTCAAGAACTTTTACACGGAGCAACACCTATATATTCCAATTATATATACCATACATAACTAAATCCTTAACTTGCTTTTCCTCAACACTTACAACCTTATATGAAAATAAAACATCATTATCATCTTTTAGTTAGCACAGAAGCTTCTATCCTAGTCCACGAACCTATTTCCTAAACTAGATATGAGCAAAACATCAAGCGTGTTCGAGGTACCACTATACATAATAAAGCTTAAACTCTCCCTAATGTAACTTAATATATCCATACTATCATTTTTTATACCTCAAAGATCATCCACAGTTCAAGCTTGGTATCTAGTACTATATATAGGGGCGATGCAACTTCTCACATATTACATAGACTTACTGATATGATTCAGACCTCAAGGTTCGAATCAAGGACATGCGGAAACGAAGACAAAGATAAGAAGATATGTGAATTCTTTGAATTCTTGAGAAATCGAAGAATTCGGAAGTCAATAAATCAAAACTATTGATATACGTATAATAGAGACAACTCGATGATCAGTTAACGTAACCAAGTTTGAAAGCAATTAAAAGATACATACAATCCAAATTCTCTTGAAAATAATAGAAAATTGATCCGACACGAAGTCTATTAAATACAAGTATCACCTACGTTGGGAATCCTCCCTCTAACATTAAACTACAAGCTTAGAAGCTTTAAGGCAGAGGCTTTACAAAGAGAAATTTCCTAATTCAAAGTAGTCTGCCTATCAATTTGAAAGACATGTGCATGTGCAGATGAGATGCATGGATGCCCAGTGTGGATGTGTGAGAGGTTGGTTATGAATGATATAAAGAGATGTAGAGGTAAGTTGATAAGGTATTAAGGAGAGGTTATCAGACAGGATACCATATAATTCCAAAGTTACCGAGGACATGACCTAATAGAATCCATAATGTCACACCACTATTAAACTTAATGGGTTTTAATGGAAGATTAAGAAGCTTATTATTGTGGAAGAAAAGCTCAAAAATAAGTCGAAATTATAGTAGAGGGGGAAAATTCTACGTATATTTCATGATCCAATTTCTAGTGTGAGAGGAGAAAAGAACGGGGCCTATATAAACACCAAAAGAGGTTCTACATGGAACCCAAAAGAAGAATCTAGGAAAGAACATAAAATTACGTATATTGTCCCTCAAAGTGTTCACTCTTTAATTTTTATCCCCCAAATATTAGGTCTTGAGAATTTTTATTCCTAAAAGTGTGATTTTAATTTTCTGACCCTGCTTAATAACTCTTTTCCAAAAGGAAAATGTTCTAGTTCTTGAAAATGCAGATATTTATGACATTTCAAGACAATTTACCTACACAACTGATTAAAAGATCTGTCTTGTGAGTAAGAGCTAGAACATATGCCCTATGGGTAACCTATCCAAGTTCTAAATTTTACCTATAAGGCAGAACTTGTAGTCAAATTGTGTAAGTTCCTTATCTTGAAATACCATAAACATATGTCTTATGGGCAAGAATTAGAACGTCAGCCTTAACCGAGGTAAATAAATCAAGACCACCACTTATGGAGGTCGTTTTTATAAGAAATTTTTATGAGGTACAAAATATCAAAACCAACCTAATTTAGGGCCATTTTTACATTTAATAGAAGCTGAAATTTATCCCACAGAGGAATGAGATTCAAGCCCAAAAGGGCTGAAATTTATTCTCAAAGTGGGACTGCTTTAACGCCCAAAAGATGGGTTGCTTGGAAGAGTATTGTTGGTAGTGAACTTTTTCTCCTTATTTTGTTAGGTATTTTTAGACATATTTTTATTGTTTAAAGTTTTCTAAGTTGGTCTTAGTATTTGTTATTTTCACAAAAATAGAATTCTAGTCTCATATTTCTCCTATATATGGATATATTTTTTACTTTTCAACAGACATGATTAATATTATTTGAGAGGTTTTTCTTGTTAACACTTTCGTTTGGGATAACTACGTAATTATTTTACAATCTTATTAAAACGGTTCTTTAAAAGATAAGATTAATTATTAACTTGATATGTTTAATTTATAGTAAAGTAAATTAAAGAAGGTAATTAATCTTATAATAATTGTTTTCTCTAATTTCTTAGAAATAGAGGTCCATATCATTTTTAATCTAAGTTTTTGAATTGATCTATTAGTATTATAATTAGTTCTAATCCACTCATTTTGAATATTAAGATCCTAATGGATCTTAGCATTTTATCTTGAACTTGGTGGATTTTATTCTCGAATTTCACGTGTCTTTCAATTTTTATATTTAGTCTTTTACGTCCACATTATTTTTTTATTTTTTTAAGTAGCCCAATTTTTATTTTGACCTTAGATAAAAGGTTAGATACAAATTAGGATAGAAAGTTAGATAATTAAGCATTCTTAATTTTTTCTTATTATTAGTCGAAGTATTGTTTTGTAGTTTCTTATCTTTTGAGTTTAGTTATTATATGTTATTTTTATACTGCAATTATTATTCAATTTTGTTATGATTTTTATTCAAAATGATTTATTAGGTTATTTATAGTATTTCCATGACTTTTTTATTTCTGTTATTTTTTTTCTCTACTTTTGTGGACTATTTTTTCTTGAGTTTAGGATCTATCGGAGAAAGCTTATCTAAGGTATATGTACAATATACCATCTATAGACCTCATTTTGTGTGACTACACTAGATATGTTATTAATTTTTATAATGCATATGACACAAATTTTCATGAAAGTTATACAGGATAAACATGATATAAACAGATATAGAAGGAGATATACATGTATTCAACATACACAAATATTTTTGGAAAATCTACGTAAATGACATATCTTTAAGGGCTAATTATTTAATATATCTTAAGTTTGAATAACTACATATCTTGTCAGTTTTTCTAAATATGCCATATTTTAACTCTAGATACACTGTGTGTATCTATCCTACCTCATACACATCTCTCTCCTTTCTCGCTCGCCTCTCTCGTCTCTTGCTCATCACTTTCCTTTCTCTTCACTAATGTATCTAGTGTATTTGTGCATGAATACATATATTTGTGTTGTGTATCTATCATATTTAAGTATATGTGTCCATAAATATATATTTTTTTTAAAAAGAAGAAGAAGATAAATAAGTTAAAAAAAAGATACTAAAATACACATAATTTTTTTTAAGATATACAAAGCTTAAGAAATATTATATAGGACTTAAGTATGTGAGATACATAGATCTAAAACTATTTCATATACACAAAAAAATAAAAAAAATTGGTGGGTACAGATACCTGCTAAACCAATCATGCGGGTATCTAAGACCAGGATAAAGTTTTGGTATTTTATTTTAATTTTTTGAAACTACTATCATCCAAGTAATTAATGGATCAATGTTTATCAATTTATGTAATTTGTACAATATAAAACCACCATAACCATATACATTGACCCTTCCGGTTGTTTTTATATTTTTGTACTTTTCTTGCATCTTAGAGTTTTATTGTAGCGGGCCTAAGTCATTCATGACTTGAGAGAATCGGTGATTCTGTTACCAGGTTGTTTGAATGTTATATCAATTTTTCTGTTTTAAAGTCTTACCTTTATAAATCGTTGACTTCAATTAACACTCCTAGAAAATAAACTTGGAATTGAATTCTGATAGCCTCGTTAACTCTGGAGCATAGATTTTGGTCTAAACAGACTCTTAAATTGTATCCTGAAGACTTCATTTAATCTTATCTCATTTCATTTGTTTTTAATAGTTTTGGACTTCAAAGGTTTAACTTTATCAAATTTTGATGATCGAAGCATCAAATTGAAAATTTAAATGCACCAGCAACTCTAAAATATCAAGTTTGGGTTAGGTGAGTTGCTGGTTTGGGTTTCGAGCTAGCCGGACTCATTTTGAGTTCTCGGTTGAAATTTTGTAAATTTAGGTCAAGGGTTAACTCTAGTCAATATTTGTTGAAACAATTTTGCATACAAAATTCATCTATTTCTTTGAGTTTGAAATATCATTTTCATGCAATTTGTATGTTTGATTTGTGTTCATCGGATTTTGAACTCATCCTAAGCCCTCTTTCAGACCATTTTTCCTTAGGTGGTTTCTACTATCTGGTGTGTCACCTTTTACTTCTTGCGATTGCGACTTGGATGATGTGATCACGGAGGTTTGACTCCCTAGTCAACGTGATCGTGACCCTAGTCATGAGATAACTATGGTTTTACCGTTCCTGTTGCCCGAATTAATTTCTTCGCCATTGCGGTGGCCTTTATGCGATCATGATTCTTCAATCTCCTTTTTCTTCACAATCGTGATGAAGTTGACATAATTATAATGCACCATAAATTTTTTTACGTGATCGCAGTCCTATTGATGTGACTGCGATGAACACCAGGTACTTATATAAATACTCAAACCTCCAATTTTCAACTCAAACTCCTCATTCTTCTTCACTCTAAATTCCATTATAGCACTTGAAACTTCATGGGATTTTATATTTTGGCTTGGGAGTGTTAGGAACGTTCAAAACTGTTTTTTATTTAGGTAAGTTTTCACCCTAATTTGACCGTATTTCACCCCTAAATTTTCAAATTTCTTCAACTTTATTCTTTGATTCTAGCCTGTTATTACCTCTATTTTTAGCCTAAATTTTGGGTATGAGTTTTTGATAATGAGAGAAATACGTTGATATCTTTTTTATTGAAGTTTTGGGTTACCGGGTCCATGAACCCATTTTAACTCGAATTTTGACCCAGGCTAGAATTTTATCTTTATGGATATCTTTGGCTTTATTTTAATATGGAGATGATTATTTTTTTAGTTTTGGGATTATTTGGAGCATTTTTGAGTAGTTTAAGCCTTGGAGTAACTGGCAAAGTTGTTGTCATATGACCAGAATGCCACGTGTTCAAGCCTTGAAAACAGCCTCTGGCAAAAATCCAAGGTAAGATTGCATACAATAGACCCTTTTAGTCATGCCCTTCCCCAGGCTTCGCACATCGCAAAAGCCTAGTGCATCGGAGTGCCTATTATTTTGGAGTAGTTTGGGTTGATTTGCAATATTTGCGAGCTTTATCTTCGGGCATTAGGTAGACTATGGATTACAGAATTTAGACTTGACTTATATTATAAATAAATGTAGCAATTAGAATGGTTACTGTATTACCCTATGACCTTGTGTGGTTTTTATTGACTCTAGAACATAGGTGGAGGGATGATTGAGAATGTCTATGAGTCTCAAACATTAACAATCTCGTACTAGTTGTTGTAGTGATACCGAGCTTGTGCATGATCGACAGGATAATTGTATACTTAATTGATTGTGGTTGTACACAACATCATCCTAATACATAGATTTTTACTATTTTATGTCCAAGGGATGAGTATCTCTGATTTTGAAACCTTGTTTGGCCTTGAAGACCTATTTTTAGATATTAAGACTGTCACCATGATAACTTATAATAAATGAAAGTTTGGCGTCACCAATTTTTTATATTGCTAGCTAATACCATATTGAATTTGATTTATAAAAGGAAACTTTATTGATAATTGCTGATAAATGATTTTTTTACTTATTTTAGACCCGATTGTCTATTGGACACCAGTACTTATGTTTTCTACTTATTTTATCTCATGCCTTAAATATATCTCTCATTATGATGACCTTGTTAGAACTTATAGCTTCATCCCGATGTCTGATGCTGAGTATTAGCAATTATATGATATTAGATTTGGATGTAATCGGATGCGGATATTAAGATTTAACTATATTTAGATCTGGTGAAGTTAGCCTACATGCATTGAAACCCTTGAGATACTTCTGATCATGAGATACTTCTAGCTATGAGATATTGAATCTAGGATTCTGACTGAGTGTATGCGGTGAAGGCCTCCATGAGCCCTGTTGATTTGGGCTACAATTGATGAAGGTGTATTTGTCAAGGACTTTCATGGGTCCCCTTTTTGTGAGCCACAAAGCCGTAAGGGGGAGCATACGGTATTACTGAGACACCTGATACTATAACATCATGTATGTGTTAGTTCTGCACTTGTTTTCTTAGTTGAACTTTCTGGTCTCATGGAAGACCAATGAGTGAGCTTTACTTGGTTGTACCTTCCTTACTTATGGGGGCTTAGTAAGGTTTTATTTGCAATTATTACTTATTACTTCCTTTATTTTTTTTTTATCTTTGGTGACAATTTGGTAGTTATTTGGAGTAGCCTTACCTAGTGAGTCTATTTATATGTGGGATTTCATCTGAATTATTTTATTACCTCTAATCTTTTATTGAGGTTACTGGTACACCACCCTTCTGCATTTTCTTACTTTATTAGTCTTTTCAAGGATTAAGTATGTCTTCACTACTTTATCTGGGTTTTCCCATTATTGTTGTTAGTTGGCTCCTTTATTTGTATTCCTTTCTATTTCTAATTTATCTATAGCTACCTTGTTTGTCTATATTCATATATTTCTTGTCTTCCATGACTTACTTCCTTCTTTATTTTCTATTTATTATTTTTATTTTTCATATGTGCCCAATTGACCTATAATGTCATTGAGTATCCGATTGCTTCCGCTATTTGGTACTCATACTACAGTTTTGCATCCTCCTAGTGCAGATCCTAGTATGAGTCAGCGACCTTGATTGCGGATTCGTGCTTGATTTGTGAGTTCTGAGAAGATGATTCCTGATGCTTGGAGCATATTTTACCCTTTTGATATCTTTATTTTATTGCATTTTTGTACCTTTGAAGACATATTATAGTTTTCTTTCGGATATTCTTGTAGTCTTACTTAGTGGCTCACTATACTAGTTTATCAGGTTTTGGGGTTATGTTGAGTTGTTCCCTTGCAGTGGGTTGTAGGTGCCCTCATGACATGAAAAATCGAGTCATGACACTATCAAAATGCGACCCAAACAACACCAAATCTTTTCCAAATGAATTTAAATTTCAAACTTAGCTTTGCTTCTTCATAAATATTGCCACAATATCCATTCGATTTAACTCTTCATATTTCGATTTTTAAATTCTCAACCTTAACTTAAGAATTAATATTACTTCTTGAACAATTGAAACTCATCACTACACATTTGAAGCCTTGCAACTTTGCGTACTATGGTAAATCGCTTACAAAGTAGTTAAGTTTATTGTCATTTAATAATCAGTCTAAATTATAACCTAGACGAAATTCCACTAAGGAATTAGATGAATCACTCTTAAACCAATTTGAGAGAATAATTGACAGATTTTGATTGAAATCTTTGAGCAAGAGAGACGGGGGAAGGGGGGGAGGGGGTTACCAAATATTTTTTCCTATTTTTATGAAAAAATAATTTTGGTTGAAATATTTAGGGGAAAGAGACAGAGTATGTACTAAATAATTGTTTTCCTTTTTTTTTTTTTTAAGTTTTTTTAGAGTGAACCATAGAAAATATACCTAAACTATCTCTTTTTTTTTAATTTTTAAAGTTTCATATCTAAACTATTAAGAGTGTAAGTTTTATACCTAAACTATCACTTATTAATTTGAGAAATACACCTCAAATAATATGGGGTGGTGTGTGTAGTGCACACTCTCTTTTATTTAAAAAATCTTGCCACGTGGCACTCCAAGTGTAAAGAAAATTTCATCTTGATAAAAATTAAATAAATTATTAATATTAATTAAAATTTAAAGGTAAAGTATACAATTCTTCTAGGATCCACTTCAATCCTCCTCCTTTGGTTCAACAAACTGAAACTATTCCATTTGTACCCGACCCACCCATTTCACTATTCCTTTCTCTACCCGGGTTCGGATCCAAATTCGAATCCCCTCAATCACCACCCCTCAAATTTTTTATTTTTGTGAAATTCAGGAAAGAAGCAGTTTTTTACATCAGAATTTTTATCAATTCTGCAAGATATATATGATATAATAAAGGAAGTGAAGAGTTACATGTCTGGATTTGAACAAGATCGACTCTACAGGCAAACTGATGGAGTAAATAAGCATATTGGGATCAACAAAATTGAGTGGTCTTTAATTTTTAATTAATATTAATAGTTTATTTAATTTTGTCAAGGTGAAAATTTTTACCCATGTGGTGTGCCATGCAACATTTTTTAAATAAAAGAGAGAGCACTATACACACCATCACATATTACTTGAGGCGTGTTTATCAAATTATAAGTGATAGTTTAGGTATGAATCTCACAGTCTCAATAATTTAGGTATGAACCTAAAAAAAAGTGAATAATTTAGGTATGCTTTTGATACTAACTCTTTTTTATTATTTGATGCCAATTAATTTAGATATGTGCTACCTAATGCCATATTGATAAAAACAAATCTCTTTTACACCAATTATTTGACACAGTTGTCATCATAGAAAAATAGATAAATAACATAACATGTCAAAAATAGGCTACGTATTTATGAGACATAGCAATAATTTAAAAAATTACATAACATAATTGTACTAGCTATATTTAGGGTTTATAGTTTCTCACTATTTTCTGTGTCACCGCTGCTCACCTCTCTCTCCCTCTCTGGATGCCTCTATGTATTTTTGTTTCTCTTGCTTTTTTGTTACTACATTTTATCACTGAAAGCTGAAGGAAGAAGACATATTAATACTGATAAGATACAGATACCATACATTAGAGTCATAACAATAAAAATCTTAAGTTATTACATCCAAATAGACTATATAATGTATTCACATGAGTTATATATTTATACTTACATCACCGTGAATATAGACTTAGTCTAGCTTAGAATGGAGAGTTCCAGCAACATTTGGGGATGATATGCTCAGACAGGAAGTATTGAACCTGGCACAAAGGAGGATTAAAATATCCAGATCCACTTAAAAGAACAAAGTCAGAATGAAAATGAGGAAGACAAAGGTGAGTAAAATACTTATATGCCATTCACAGCACCGTAAAATAGATCCCCTCACTTTAGAAAACATCCAGAGCATTCTTATGCCGAAGCAAACAGTGGAGTACAACACTCAGATAAAGAAGAAGCGAGGAAGTTACCTTTGAAAGTTGAAATCAGAATCCTAGCTAAGAGTAGAGGCTGAATGTTGATCATCAATAGTGGCAACATGACGAAGGTCAGATTCAGCCGAGCCATGGATGTTGCCATAACTCAGAGTCAAAGAGGAAGAGAGAAAAAGGCAACTGAATGATTAGGAAACCCCGTTAGATCTTTTATAGAGGCAGAAATGGGTCGGGTCAAGAGAAAAAAGTTGGGCTTTTTTTCTAAATGTATTGTTAATTTTAGTTTTTCTTCTTTTTAAATTTGGTTGACCCGATAGGGTAAACCTTTGTTTGTAAATATTTGTTTTTTGTAATTAATAAAAGGGGTGGTACCCACAATTTACCTTAAAATAAACACTGCAATTGTAATATATAAATGCGGTGATATAAATCAACTCGTTGATACAAATATATAAATGCAACGATGTAATTGTATCATTTATATCATGTACAAGTTTCAATTATAATATACATATACAGTAATATAAATCAATTGTAATATCCAATTCCAGTGATACAAACTTGTATCATGTACATATAAATGTTGTGATACTAAATACAAATGCAGTGATATAAAATACAAAAGAAAAAAAAAAGAAAGGAGAGAGAGAGAGATAGAAAAAAAGAGAGGGAGAGAGTGAAGAGAAACACAGAAGAATCATGGAGAGAGGCGAGCAAGATTAAGAAGATAGGCTAGAGAGATGCGTAGCATCTCAAATAGTATCAATGGATTGTAATTAGACAATCGATAGTTAAAGCTCTCCAATTAAGCCTAAATTTAGCTATTCTGCAAGTTACCTTAGAAAATTATTGCCAATTTCTCTACTATAGAACAATTAGATCCAAATAAGTATTTGGGCTCAGTATCTTTATTATTTTGGGTCGCTTATAATCGATAATAGCTTGATTCAAAATTATAACAAATAGGAAAACTATGGATATTATGTACCAAAAAGTTATTAGTTTATAAAAATATAACTATGTTTTATTACAAAAAATAGCCTAAAAGTATACTAGCTACAAAAAAATTACAAAAAATAGTTGCATGTCTATGGAGTGTATATATAATGAATCAATATTGTATAAATGTTATGTAATATAATGATATTGTATATATTGTTATATAGTGTATAGATAATATATCGGTATTGTATAAATGATGTATAAATATATATAAATATTGTATAAATGGTTTATAAACGTATATAGATATTGTATAAATGGCGTACAAGCGTGCATCGATATTGTATAAAAAATTCTATAATATATATGTAAATATATCGATGTCGATATTTATTGAACTCTCATGCATTCTCACCTATCTAATAAATAAAAGTATAAATAAAAATAATAAAATAACATATATAATTCTCCATAAAAGAAATGAAATACTTACAGAAGAAGAAAACCTTTTAAGAAAATATCAAAAATAATTTTTTTGAAAACAAGAGGAAAAACATAGTAAAAAAATAGCAATGATTTTTTTTTTTTAAAAAATAAGATGCTGTAAAAAGGTTTTAAGAAATAGTAATTTTTTTTAAAATAAAATATTTTTTAAATTAAAAGGGTGAGGTGACCTCTTGACCCAACAACCAGGCCCAATCCGCCCACCTGGCAGCCTAATGGCTAAAAAACTTTGTAAATAAGTGGGCCGACTGTCCATTTATTGAAAAAACATGGGGCGGTTGGCCATTTCAGGTAAGTTTGGATTTTTTTGGCTATTTTTGTTAAAATAATTTAACTCAATGAATTTTGAGTAACTTCCTCAAAAAAATTACATGGCATAAGAAACTTAAGGCGTAATTATAATTCATAATAGTAGTTATTTATAATTACTCCTAAAAGCAACAATAACATACATTATTATAGGAGTATCAAATAATTCCCTCCAACACATTTGGAAGATTAATCTTCTCCTATGTTTTTTATGTCACTTACATTGTCAAAATCACTTTTAAATTTAAATTCTCTCTTCTACGTTGCCAAATTATTTCCATTGTTCTTCTACATGTTTTTAACCTCTTTCCCTTTTATGATCATGTCATAAACATTTACAAATTATTCAAAGTCTCAGTCTCGTTAGGATATTCTTTTACATCTAGTGCTTCTCCACCATATGTGGAGTGTCTGTCATTAGTTTTCTTTTCATAACGGTGGACGAAAGTGGTAAAGGGCCAACTTTTGTTGCAGAATTTCGTGTTAATCATCGCTAGATTTCATCAAAATTTAATTTGAATGGTGTGCCACCTATGACGAATTTCGACTGTGGTGATAAAATTAGATTAATAACTTTGATATAAATTAGGATTTTATATATTTTATTTGTATATCAAAGTAATCAAGTCTCTTTTATTAATAGTTGGCGGCGTAATTTTGTCTTTATAAAGAACTATGTTGTTGTATTCATATTTGTATTTGATTATATCATTTGTGTTTTAAAGATCTGTTTTGTATTATAGTTGTATTTGACTGCATCATTTTATACTTTCATTATTTTGTATTTGCATTTTATAATTGACTGCATCATTTATATATTATTTCATTTATTTTGTATTTGTATCTATAAACTATAAAGTTTACTTAAAACACAAATGATATAAAATAAGTACACTGTAATGCATGCATTTATTTGTATAAAAATATAAATAATAAATCAAACTTTTTAATGGCTAAATCATCCAAATAAAAATAATAAATTTATATAAAATGTATTGTTTAATACAAAATATAACATAAAAAAAAGAGGAAGTCACAAAGAAGTGAAATTATAAACTAAAGAAGAAGAGAGATGTAAATATATAAACAAGTTACTTAATTGGTAAGAAAATCTCAAATTGAAATTAAAGGCGTGCTTTGTGCTGCATTTAAGGATAACTTTTTTTTTTTTTTTTTGTAACTGAAACAATTGTCTAATTTTAACTCTCCAATTAATGAATTGCATTTTTATTTTCCTTTCTTAAACCTAATTACCAAATGCATTTGCAGTTGTTACTTAATGCGAAAAATATTATTGTTGAAAGCAATTAACATTATGTTGATATGACCTAATTAAGCTCATCTGTTTTATTTATGAAATTTTCTCCAACAAATATCCGGGAGTCGTTTTTACTACTTTATAATTGTTTTACTGATTTCGTGAATCAAATAAAAGTAAGAATATCATGCCAATTTCTTATGAAACAGGAAAAACTACTTCAATTTCTAAGATCAAATTAACACAAAATCAATGTTCAATTCTTTAGATAGGTTGGGCTTTAATTTTTTTTGCTTACTAATCAAAGTTATTTTTAGTGACCGTCGTGATTAGATTTTACATTTCTACACCTTTTATCTTTTTTCCGTGATTGACCCATGTTATATTTGGTTAGTTGGTGTTGTTGGTTTAAAATTAGGAGTGAAAAGCGGTAAGTTTTGAGAAATTTTAATTTTTGAAGAATTTGAAGTTGATATGGTTAACTAGAGTAAATATTTAGAGTTTCAAGTCGCAAAATGGAATTTTGTAAGTTTCATCAGCTCAAAAATGTAGATTTTGGTCTACGAAAATCTTCGATGCAGGTTTGGAGTTTTCGTGGCGAGTTTGAGACATTACAAGATAACTTGAAAGTTTAAGCTTGAGGGTTGACTTGAGTCGACGTTTGAGGTCAGAGTTCTTGAATTTGATTTTCCTTGATTTCGTTGCATTGGGAAGGTGGTTTTTTCGGGGGATCTAGGGGTATTTTTGGTTATTTTGGTGTTTATGCATTTGTCTTGTATCTTCCCCAAGTCATTTGTGACTTACTAAGACCGGTGGTTCGGTTCCGGGGTTCATTTGAGTTTTATAACTATTTTTCCCTGTTTTAGAGCCTTAAGTTAGGAAATTATTGATTTTAGTCAAAATTCTTATAAAGTGAGCTTAAAATTGAATTTTGACAATATTGTTAACTCCGGAGCATGAATTTTGATTTAGATGGGCTCTTGGTTCGGGTCCAGAAGAACTCAATGTGATTTTATTCTTGTTTGTGAGTTTCTGACTAGTTTAGAGTTAAAAGCTTGACTTTAGTCAATTTTTGATGATCATACTATCAGATTAGAAATATGAATATACCATCAGCTCTGGATGTTGAGTTTGGATTAGACAAGTTGTTAGTTTGTCCCTAGGTCAACAAGACTCATTTTGAGTGCTTGATTAGAAATCTTGAATTTTATCTTAATGTTGATTTGATCAACATTTCATCAAAATGATCTCGTATTGAAATTTTTTTCACTTCCATTGAGTCTAGAGTGCCATTACCATACAGTTTGCATATATGAGTTGTTTATTTGGTGCTCCAAATGAACCGTGAAGGTCCATTTGAACTTGCAAAATTTTTAGGAAACT
>JBDJHY010103671.1:0-13737 GCA_039654485.1 Withania somnifera
AGCAATTTCATTGTCTAATATACTCTATTTGTTTCTATAACTAGCTAAACTATTTATTTATAAAGCTTGGATTCTTGACAATACTAGGCCTTATAGTAACATTTTCTAAATCTGAGATTTCTCTCACCATTTTCTCGTCAAAGGAAGACTCAGAAATTTGAGTCGAAACTTCCAATTCTGGAACAAACACTTACAGCTATCTCTAAAATTACTGATGAAGCAATTACACTTCAATTATTACTATTTCCTTTCTTGTTTAACTCTGATTTTGTTCCTTATACGTTTACCTAATAATATACTTATTACTTAATCTACATGTTACATATAAAAAAAAACTCTACGTTTCCCTATCTCATAACAAAATACAACTGTACAATGACAGCCGTTAGTAAAACTTATCGATTACATCAATTGTGAACAAGGGAATCATCCATTTTGCAAGCCATTCCTCAACTTTAATAAAAGATCATATTCGTATTGCTTAGGTTTGATCCTTTCTATCATATGGGATCGTGGCTCACAAATAATTCCAACAAACTCACCATCGATGGACTCATCCAATCGAACTCCAATACTAGCAAGTCTTTGAATATGTCTGTCGATTCGCATTTCATGAGGTCTAAGATATAATATGATATCCATAGCCTTACTACTAAAGGCCTCGACAACATAATTTGTCTTACTAGGATGATACAAAATATTAAAGTCGTAATACTTAAACAAGCCTAACTACTCTCTCTATAAGATGTTGAACTCTCGTTACTTAAAAATATATTGCAAGCTCTTGTGAGCAATAAAGACATCATAGTGCTCATCGTATATATAGTGACACCACATCTTTAGCACAAGTACTACAGCAGCTAGCTCCAAATTATGAGATATAATTTTTTTCGTGCTTCTTCAATTAATGTGAAACATAGACAATTACATTAACCTCTTGCATCAACACATAATCCTATCAAACATAGAAGTATCACAGTACACCACATAATTGTAAGATCCTGAAGACTGAGTCAAAATAGGAGGAGTTGGAGTCAACCTTACTTTTAACCCTTAAATCTTTTCACATGCATAAGTAATCCCAACTCAGTAGCTGTCCGAATCCAAAAAGTTACAAATATCCATCACACTCATATGCATCAATTATTCCTTAACTTCTTTAATCTTCTAGGGATCAACATTGATATCATCGGTAGATATCATGTGACTCAAAAATTCCATATAGTTTAATAAAATTATTATAAACCAGGTATGTGAGCATTACTAGTTTCGACGAAGAGACAACAACACCTGATTTTTCATACTTCACATTTAGGATTTGGAGGGTGGAAGAGATATAATTCCCCTTTTTGGTAATTGACTCTATTTTGATGACAAAAAATTGTCATAAGAAAATTGTAAAGAGCATCAACATGCCGAAGAAAGAGAGGATGAACACCATGTTTATTAACAAAATAGGAATTGCATCCTGAGATGCTATAGAACTAGAGATTGTTTGAGAGTAAATGTTTAGATAACTTTAAGCTAAGGACTATGGATTGTATGTTCAGGTAGCTAGTTGATCACTCGAAATGGAAATACCGATAAAACCTTTGATACCTTTGTTGTTCATTTTTTAAGATTGTGTAGAAAGCTACATATTGACAACCGAAGATGGCAATACAGGTACGACTCGAAATAATGTATTTTCTTTTTTATAAAACTATGAACAAACACGAAATTCATGTTAAATCATTTAAATAAATAAATTTCCCTTAAGTGTATTCTACTTATTATGATTTGAACCATATTAAAAATGATTTGATTCATTATAGCTAACTGCAGAAGTTGTTACACAAATATGTATCCCTCCAAATCAGAAATTTAAGTACCAAATTTCCTCGATAAAATATGCAAATATTGAATAGAAGATTTCCTACTAATAAGAACCATTTTAAACAAGGTCCCCAGACATATAAAATTTAAAATAATTTCAAACGGTTTGAGCTACGTTCCTAGTTATATAACAAAAATAACTGCAACATCAAAGGGAAATGAGAATATAGTTCCCGAACCTAAAGCAACTGATTGAAATATACCCCAATCATTATATAAAATTGGATGAAATAATCCTAGATTGCAAAAGTAAAGCAATACCCTTCTTAGCAAAATTTTATAACATGAAATGGTTTGGCAAAGACCAATTTAGTATTGTCCAGGATCCTTAAAATAGATAAATACAAGCCATAGATTAAAACTATAAAATGATAGAAAAAGAAAATAAACAAACACTAATAAAAATAAGCTTATTTTATCTTCAAACAAACCACTTTAATGGTATGTGGTCATTATACGACCCTAATGGACTTATTGAGTAGAAAACATCCTATTAAACTACAAGAACAGAGCTGTCAAGAATCAAGGACACGAGATGTACAAATCAAAAGTTTTTGATTCAAGTGAAGAATTTAGAGTTGCAATATCTTTAGCTAAAGTTGGAACAATGATTGAGGTGGATAGTTGGTTTTCATTAGAAATGATAAATAAATATTGTCATCATCTTCTTCCTCTTTGATATTGAAGCTTAAAAGATCATCTTCAGAAGAAGAAACAAGATCCTCTAGATTCACCCCAGGAATGTTTTTTCTGGTGAATTCCACCAAATACTGAGCCTTGACAATCTGCTCATCAACATTGATAGTTTTGAATTTAACTTCCTAAAAAATCTTCTGTCCCATAACCTATCGTCATAAATTTTCTAACACTTTAATCGGTCTCTAAGTGAGGCAAACTTAGCTTTCTTATACTCAACATATGAATTAAATTTATTTTCTTTTCATACATCATGATGTACTTTATAGTAGTATTTGTGCTAACGCTTTTTCCTTGATCAATCCTTTCTTGAGCTTCTCAACACTTTGTCAATCTTTGACAAGTCTCCCTTTAGATTCTGATAATCTATTTTTAACATAGTTTCTTTTTGTACACTGGCATAAAAGACCGCTTCTCAAGCAGCTTCCCCTCTATTGAGCTTGATACGTCCGAACTTAAATTACCTCCCAGCTAAAACTCTCATCTTGTTCCACCTGATCAAGTTTAGCCTTAATGATATCAACTTCAGGGATCATAATTTCTAGGGCCTCTACATCAACAAACATAGAAGTCTATGATGATCTCTTATCCTTTAGCTTTTCATGCTCCTTAGTCATCTCAACTTGTTTTGTAAAGTAACTTACAGAACTTGCAAACCAAGGCATTTCCCTAATAAAAAAAGTAAAATGTAAAGTGTACATGAACACAAGCTTGGGGGGTTGCATTTAAAAAACACGCAGGGGAAACCTTTCCACAATGATATTGTAATGTCCCTCGAGCCATTTTTGTGATTCCCATATTTTTATAAGTTTAGATCGTTATTGGAACTTCTCCAAGTCATTTATGACTTGTTGGGATTGATAGGTTGGATCTCTGACAGTTCTACAGGCTAAATTCTTTCATAATAATTGTTTATCTGGTTTTACTCAGCTTATACAATCTCGAATCGTCTTTTTAGTTGATTTCTTTGAGTTTGAAATGTCAATTGCATAAAGGTTTCATATATGGAGTGCTATAATTAGACTGTGTTTCCATTCCGTGTGTATTTTAAAAAATTTCCAAAATCTATCAGGTTTGGTCCGCGGGGACCGATTTATAGACCAAAGTATCGATAAATCGATAAATGTACCGATAAATTATCCAGTGTTGATAAATCGTCCATTTTGACTGATTTATCGGTCAGGCGATGGTTTTATAGATGCAACTTTTTTTGTAATTTTTTGAATATTTCTCATTTTCTCTCTAATTTTCTT
Source organism: Withania somnifera (assembly GCA_039654485.1). Lineage (NCBI taxonomy): Eukaryota > Viridiplantae > Streptophyta > Magnoliopsida > Solanales > Solanaceae > Withania > Withania somnifera. Next base: position 3,825 of record JBDJHY010103671.1, read on the forward strand.
GATTCTCAAGGCCTATTTCAATAACTTTAGTTACTTAATCATGTTTTACTCCATAGAAACTCGTTATGGTGGTTCTACCATCATTCATACCAGGTAATTCTTTGTTTCTTTATTATGTAAAGTTTCTGGGATTATATCTTTCATTTGTACCGTTAAATTTAGCCTTTTTTGTACCATATGACATGTAAGTTGTGTTATACGTAATGGTATAGGTTTTTCCTCATTCTGAGCTAGTAGGATTTATTTTATTCCCTGCCCAATTATCTTATGTTGACATGGGAATAAGTCTGATTTTTTTTGTGTTATCGCACTAGTTAGAGTGATAATATTTATGTTACTGGGCATTATAGGCTGGGTTTAGGTCTTGTTATAGACTTTATATTTTAGCCCTAGGTTACGTGGCTTTGGTAGCAAGTGATATTCATGGGCGAGCCGGATCATGCCTATTGCGTTGGGAGGTGCTTGTGGGGCCTTATTAGGCTATTGTCCTATGATTCAAGGGTTGAGTTCCCCTGTTAGGTTGATATTTTTATATCCCAGATGAGATTTTGATCATCCTCACCTTTTCCTACCTTGAGTGGTTGATAGTGATAATAAGGCCTATGTTCCCACTTTTTTTGGGAGGAAATATTTTAGTGGTGCATCCTAGTGAGGGGCTTGAATTGTTCGGCTAGTTTATCCTGTTGATATTGTGGGAGGGAAGAGTCTTCTGTGGTAAGAGGCCCTAGTGAGTTGTTGGGTGTGGGAAGGTTACCCGGCTCTCCCTGGACCATGGATGGTATTATTATGATTATACCTTAGTCGTTACTAGTGTATCTCAGCGGATTGATTGGGACACTTAGGACAGCGCCGATGAGGCCTGCCTTACATTTAGGGTGGGCACCCTAGGTAGTGTCTACTAGTATTATAAGTCCATATTTCCTTCTACCTGCAGGTAGATGCCCTATTATCCTATAGCGATCTTGTTCGAACCTGTGTTGTTTGGTATCCTTAGATGGTGAATCCCGCTATTGGTAACTTCCATTGGGATGTTCTATAGGACCCGAGTGATCATTTTCTGTGAATGCATGGATCTTCTATTTGGTTTGTCTCTGCGATTCTGGAGTGATTTTCGGAGTGTTATCCTTACCACTTGCAATGTCAAAGTGAATTGGACTCGGATTTTATCTCTTGGATTCCCTTGGTTGTGATTTCTTGTAGGGCTTTTTTTTGGCAGGTCTGCAATAGTTTTGGTGGACAACAGTGCTCTGTCAGTAGTGGATTGGGGTTGTAGTATCCTAGAGGGTTTCGTATTCTTAGTTTTGTGATTTATTTTTTGTCTTAGTCAGTTAATGCAACCGTATAGGTTTGACCCACTGGAATGGCTACTAGATTGGTTCTTTTATGATTGTTGTATTGAGACTAATGAATGGCCTATGTCGGGTGGTGATTTTGTTTCATGATTGTGTTCTTTTTATGAGAGTCAAGAGATTTTAGGCTCTAAGTAAGGGGTGTTATATGCTAGCGGGCTATGATTGTGTTCTTTCTATGAGAGTCAAGAGATTTCCTCTATCACCAGATAGTAATGATCGTTAGTTTGGGCAGTTATCTTCTAAATGGTGTGATCTTGGTTTATTGCACTGTTTTATTATAAGATGATGATAGTTGAGCATATAGCCGGGATTTGAGGCTACGATTAGTGTGTGGGTCTTATGACAGGTTACATTGGGGTGATATCTTCCCCTGCATTATAGACGTTTTTCAGTGGATTCTAGGTTAATTTTAATGATAAAGGTTTCCACATTCACCACAGATTTGGTTCCAAGCCGAGAGTAGGGATGTCCTAGTACCATTTTGGGTACCGACTATTGTTAAGTGATGGATGGTGTGAGTTTCTTCTTGAGATGTCAGTAGTCGATCATACTGAGGAGATTGTGGTTTTGGGGTCACTTCTATAGATTTTTGTAGTTCTGACAGAATACTACAGGTAGATGTTGGTCCTTGATGTTCCAGAATTAATGACTTGATTCAGACCTTTCCTTATAAGACCCATTGTGTTTGATGTTCTATATGTTTAGACATAGTGGTGTATATGTAGTTAATATTATTACTTACATGTTTAGGTGTTCTTTAGTTTATGTTATATCCTAGTTATAGATGTTTCAGATAGTGATACCCGTTGCATATATTAATTTGCCGAGGACTATATGAGCTTAGCTTTCCACCCATGACTAATAGCTAGTGTGACTGGATTATTTAGATGGTGTGTTGCATTTACTCCCTATTCCCGAGTGAGAGTAGGAGAGGAATATCATTGATTTTTTTTCTGGACCCTTTTGTATTTCTAGGGGTCAGGGTCGTGTATGGATCATAGTGGTTCGACTAGATAAATCCACTCACTGGGATGCCAACGGACTTATTGTCTTGGTTATTCGAGAGATTCTTAGTCTATATGTGCTAGTTTCTATCATATCAGAAAGGGGTGCGTAACTTATTTCTTGATTTTCGAGGATAGTGTAATGTGAGATGGGTACAACGATAGCTTGAGTGTGGCTTTTCGCCCACAAGCAGAAAAGCCATTTGAGCAGATTATCCAGGTAGTTAGGGATATACTTGGGGCTTGTGTTTTTGGTTTCAGTGGTAACAGGGCTCAACTTTTTGCTTGGGTAAAATTCTCCTAATGATAACTACCATCCTAGCATTCCGAGTATTCCATTTAAGACATTGTATGGTATATTACAGATTTAAGATTGAGGAGGACGTTAGTATTAAAACTTGGCCTCTGACTTTGGGCTGAATTTTAGATAGCACAGAGTAGACAGGATACCATGTTGAGTAAAGGATTTTCCTCGTAATTTATCTAAAATTCAGCCCAAAGAAAGGATACCATGCTGAGTAAAGGATTTTCCTCATAAGTTATCACTAAGGACTCAATGATTATAAAAAACTAGGGCCTTAGGAGATCTTAGAGCAGATCAGTGAGGTTGTCTACCAGTTGCTTGTACCTTCAGAGATGTGGTAGTACATCCTATTTCATCTGTATCTTTGTGCTTCATTGTTATATACCAGATTCATCCCGGACCCTTTTCCATCGGTCAGCTTGGTTGGAGGAATGATTAGTATGTATCAGTCACTTTGAGACCACTATTGATGGTAGATATTGATGGGTTGGGTCTAAGAACTAGTTGATGAGGTCGTTGAGAGGTTCACATATCTTTAGAATTTTTTTTCCATACTTCGGGTGCTCCTTCCTTCTTAACTTTCATAAATGAAAGGTTTTTTAGTGGTGGATGTTTTAATGGAACTTGGGGATATTTTCATGATTCCTAGGTTTTCTATATATTTAAAATGTTACTAGGACCTCCCTAAGTCATTTATAACTTTTTGGGATATATAAGTTGGATCCCTAGTGGTTCTACGGGCTAATTACTTTCGCAATGATTGCTTTTAGGGCCTTACTCAGCATATGCAATCTCAAATCACTTTTTCTTTAATTTCGTTGAGTCTGGAATGTCTATTACATAAAGATTTTACATATGAAGTGTTAAAATTAAACTTTATTTCCATTCCATGTGTGTTTTTAAATTTTTTTCCAATATTTGTCAGGTTTGGTCTGCGGGGACCAATTTATTAGCCAAAGTACCGATAAATTGATAAATGAACCAATAAATCGGCAACTGTCTATAAATGAACTATTTTTACCAATCTATCGATCAAGTGGCGGTTTTATAAAAATCACTTTTTTCATAAATTTTCTGAACAATTCTTCTCTTTAATTTTCTTGATTCTCAGGGTCTGTTTAAGCAACTTTGAGGATTTTTAATCAAGTTTTACTTTGTGGAAACTCGTTACGGTGATTCTACGATCATTTATACCAGGTAACTCTTTGTTTCTTTATTATATAAAGTTTTAGGGCTTATATTTTCCATTTCTACCGTTAAATTTAGCCCTATTTTGTACCACATAACGTGTGAGATATGCTCTACTTGTTGATACAAGTTTTTCTTCATTTGAGCTAGTAGGATTTTTGGACTTTTTTTTTTTTGGGATTTTCCCTCAGCTATTTTATAGCAATATGAGTGTTATTTTACTCGTATTGACAGGAGGCTACGTTTTTGGTAGCCTTGCATGATTTTAAGCTTCATACGTGATTTTGGACATTTGGAGTGCATTTTTTGTGGAAATCGCTAGAATCCAGGTAGGTTACGGTCTACTTTCTTCAATTTAGATAGTAGTCAGTATATGTATGGTAAAGTACCAACTTTGGGTTGCGATTATTAGTCAGGCCCTGATATTCTTATTTATCTGGCCTATGGACTACTTAGCTGTCTTGTAGCTTAACTCTTACGTTGGGGACATAATGTGTCTTATGCCGACTTTGGACTATAGTGTGGCTGGGGTTGGAGTAGCACCTTTGATGTGTATCATTATACGCAGACTCTGAACCATAGTGAGGTTGAAAAGGGGATTAAACTAGTGACCAAAGCTTAGCAGCTATCCCCTAATGTAGGATGGTGGTTGTAGAGACGATCTAGGTAGGTTGATTATTTGTGTTCTACTTGAGATTTATGCGCAACTAGGGCAGTGTGGACCCCTTTTGAGGCCATAGATAGCATGATATGGTCTTTTTGGTTGCTTGGTAGCCTAATGTGATTACCTTATACCTAGTTGGGTATGGACGACTATGATGGGGGTTGTTAGCTACCTTATGTGATGATATGATACCCAACCTGATTGGCTATATTACATAGTTAACAGTCTTGTATGATAATATTTTTCCCTAGAATGGTATGAGCCTAAGAGTGAGTGGTATTAAGCTGATCTTTGGTAGCTCCATGCTCTTCCCCTATATGGGTAGGTACTCAGCCCTTAACGGGCACCCTCTAGGAAATTATAGAATATAGGATGCGGTTATTTATGGTTTAGAACCGCTTATGGGATAAGGAAGATTATACTTTGTGACTAAGGCTTAGCAGCCATCATTTGAGGATGTTATTTCTCTATCATATTATTTTCTTTACACTACCTACATAACGACAAATGGATTTTACTAAGATATGGATTTTCACCTATATGGATGTACCTGAGTTTTCACTGAGATATGATATATAGGATAAGACCGAATCTTGAACTTTTTGGCATGATGACTATGGAATTGGATCCATATTACGAGGATTTTATATGGATTGGATCCATCCATGTACCCTCAGACCTAGAATGCCATGCTTGTGATATGTTGCATGGCTAGGGGAGGGGTATACTGGGTAGGCTGGGTAAGTAACATAATAGCTTCTGTGGTTTTTCTCCTGAAGGATTCATGTAAAATGGAAGGAGAGTACGGATATTTATTTATGTTTCCAACACCCCTTTGCATTGCATCCTTACGCATTGATTTGTACCCTTCGGGACTTACTGAGGGAGTACTTGTTGGGTTGTTTGGTTCCCTAATTGCACCTACCGATTGAATGGAGTACCGACTGAGTTTTTTTTCTAGTAGATCTTGTTTGTTACTTTTTGTCTTTGATAGGTATCTTTTGTGCACCTATTGTATTTGCTGCTAGCTTAACTTGCTGATGGTTTGGTATTCACTTGTTGATATTTCCTTGTGTTGGTTACATTGGAGATCCAGGTATGTGTAATATTTTGTCATGATTTGTTTATTTTCGAGGCTATATGTTATGCGTTGTTAGAAATTTCTTTCATATTTGTTAGTTGGCACTATACACGCTGACAATTGATCCTTCACTGCACTTATTAGTTATTGTTGTAATTACCTTTTTGGTTTTACAATATGTGTCACTATTTTATTTTTTAGGATTACTCTTTACCTTGCTTATGGTTAATTTTTTTTGGTCAGCCTATGATGCCTACTGGGTACCCATTGTTTTTGGTACTCATGCTACACTTCTAAATCTTATCCTAATATAGGTCTTAGTGCGAGTTATCAAGGCGGACGCAATCGTGCGGAGTAACATGGTGTTGTTCAAGAGATATAGTGAGCAGTTGGAGTTCATGCTGGTTGATCATCCTTCTGTTTTCTATAGCTATCCACTTCGATTTTGTATATCCATTTTGTAGTTTTTCCCCATTGTGTGTTATATTTTGTACCCTTTTTTTATGAATATAGATGCTCTACAAACATTATACCAAGTTCTGGTTAGCCATTTTGGGTTATGCATTATGTATTATGTTTCTATTTCAACTATTCATCTACTTCTTCTCTTCTTTTAGGGTTCTTGGTACTGGCCCACCGTTGTCGCTTTGGACCACAGTTAGGCTTTTTTACAGGTGAGATGTAGACTTCATCACAACTCGATTTTTGGGCCGTGACACATATTGATAATTTTTGGTGGAAAACACATAGGCGAAACCTTGTCTATCTTGGTTTGCTCACTTTGGTGAAATGGGTTTTGAATAATTTTCCACCAAAACAGATTTTCAAAGAATATGTATTTTTAAATAACAAAAAAGGTGAGAATTCACTTTTTCAGGGATCTTAGTTTCTAGAGCCTCCAGCTTAGAAAACATAGAAGCCTTTGGGATAATATAAATCTTTTTGATTCACATGTTAGATGAACCCTTTAGAAGACTTGTATTTTCAAGTAATATTCAGAAAACAAATTAACTTATACGAATATATATTTCAAATATTAGAAAAAGTCATTGTGTTCTTTGGATCAACACGCTTTATGTTGAAAATTGACCTCCATGTTCACTCATTAGATGCAAAATATCCAAAATACATTAAAAACTTCTCCATGATAAAAAAAATCTTTTATTGAAGTGTCACGACCAAATATTCAGATCATGATGGTGCCTACTATCACCCTCATTTAGGTAATCCAACCCCTAGCCCGGAGCGACAAAAAATGGGCTGCAATAAATAATAAGAAAAGGAAACAACGGAATAGAGAGAAAGAGGAAATATATATATAATAGACAATCCAATCCTAGAACCTGGTATCAGTGGTAAAAGAATCATCTGCAGTGACGGAGTACAAGTTAAGTATTACAAAATAAAAATAGACAACACTCTATCTGGAAATGGATCACCCTGGACACCAAGAGTTCACTGTGTAATCGGTAACTATGCAAAATAAGCTTTGTATGAAAATTTTAAAGGTGATCAGTCATGATAGGATCTACATAACAAAAGGTTATGTAGAAGTGTATCATGTTTACCAAAAACAACGGGTATCCAATAGGTATCATAAGCCTAGTAGGCACGCAGCATAAAAATAAATAAAGTAAACGAATTCTATGCTAACAAGGCAATATAAGCGATAAAAATGGAAAGTCAAAGATTATCGAAAAATGGTATAGGAATTAAAATAAGTACAAGCTAACTATAAATTATGTACTATATAGAGGAACTAACTAATACGTATAAGTTACCTAGAAGGCTAATAGGAAAGAACAAGTTACATACCTTGGCTACTAGTGTAAGAACATGATAATAATAGGTAAATTAAACTACGAAATTAGTTTCACAATATAAACTAGAACAATAAATATAAGTAGTATAAATGTTAAATAGCAAAGGTAAAATAGAAAGGAAGGTTCAACAACACCAAAAAGCCTAATAGGTTCCCATAAGACCAGTAGGTACACTCAGCCAATAAACAACATAAAAAATCTAACTAGGCCCCTGTAAGACTAGTAGGTATGCTTAACCGGCCAAACACCAAACCGAATTCCCCCTCAAGCATAGAAGGTACAAATAGTATGTCAAAGATTTTGAATTCAACGTGTGTGTGAATGAAATGCAACAAAAGTGCACACTCCTCTTATGACATTATGTCTCACAAAGGTAGGATCCATAGAAGACCAATATGTCTATACCTCATATTCGTATACTACTGTTCTAGGTCCGTTCCCATAACCCAAATGGTAGGACTCATAGGGTACTCGACCATATGCCAAATACCAAGAGTTTCCTAGTGTCAACTAGGACTAAAATTTGGTGATAATCTCAATGTTATATCCGTATCTAAGGCTCAATATTAATTATTGTTCATATCAAGTGTGTAAACCTCGCCAAGGTAAAAATAAATGATAATATAAAAGACAAGTACCCAGCCCAAAGACCGAGTCAAGTCATGTTTAAAACGTGAATACTGAACGCCCGATCCCTGACGGGTCAAAATCAAGTCCATTCATTTAAGAAAAGTCAAGTGTAGGAAAAGTCCATATTTATTACCATTTTTATATCGAAAATAAGTTTGTATGAAAGATGCCCAATGCATGCTAGTATGTCATAACTCAGCTAAATAAAGGATCAAATACCAAATTGAGGACCAAAAGTAACTTATAGAAGTCTCAGCAACCCATGTACAATGCTATAACTATCCAACCTATGCTAACAAGGGTAATGCTACAAATTTATGCTATAGTAAAGTAATATTCATGATTTTTGATATAAAAACTCGCTTAAAAGGAATAGATAATGAGAAAAAAGGGTATTAATTTACAGAAATAGGAGCCAAACATAAAGCACAATCCAAACACTAACAATTTACAGTATTCATACCATATGCATGCTTTGTCTAAAAAAAGGGAAGTCGTAACCTATATGGAGGCCGACTAATACAGCGCAAAAGCTATGTAAAAGTAAAAAATCTATGAACGAGCTTTGAAAATACCAAAACCATAAAAAAATGATTGATCATCAACATGAGTAAAATAAGACCCACATTTTCATATAAATGCTCAAATCAAAATCTAGGCTAAAATTAGGCTCCTGAGTCCTACAGTCAGAAAAATAAGAAAGAAATTACTGGAAGGTAGGCGTTAGCTCAAGCAACACAATGTCAAAGAATGATATTATTTGGGTTACTAATGAGCCCTCAAAACAGCCAATCAAGTCTGGAAGTGTTGGCACTGGATTAGGTTTGACCTTCATTCTTAATTTCCGAATGAACATGCATTCTTTTCTCTATAGTATGGTAGAGTATTGTAAGAAGAGAAATTTCAAATAGCAGAACACGGGAGAAAAAGCGGGAACTTACACTAAATGAAGAGAAAACAACCTTCAACCAATTCCCTGATCTCACCAATAAATCCCCAGTAATTGAACAGTAAAATTCGTCTCTTAACACTCTAATATAGAGGAAAAGGCATGTAAATTAATCTAGAATTCATACTTGACAACTATTTATAAGTCACAGAGGCATTCTTCACGAATGCAACCCATGGGATGTGAACATGGAGGCGAGCTACGCTAGATCCTTTACAAAATGCATCCAGCCTATGTGAATCGCAAAAAATGGCCGGTCCGATCTAGGGTCCATAGCTAATTTCTCTTCAAAAATGAGACTATGCCACCGCTATCTAAAAAAAGGTGCACCAATCGTGGAGATAGTAAAAGTAGTTGTTCTAAAACCAAAAATATTCACTCGATGAAACTTTGAAACGAGTTTAAAGTATGATGAAAATAAATTGGACATGCTACATCTTAGAAATGACATTTTACACTTAATGGACTCAACAAAATGACTACTCGAGGTTGTTTCTCAGAAATGTTTACTGGTCAACACTTGCTGAATTTTGGCCAATTAGCTAACAGGTTCTTCAAAAGAAGCTTGGTAACTTTGGGAAGTGAACTAGCTAGTTGAAGTTATTGAACTTTAGTGCTAATCCAATCCTCAAAAGTTCAATAAAAAGTGTTAATTAAATTTTTTTTTTAAAAATTGTAATAATAACACACGAGAAGAAATCAAGAAAGGAGTGTTTCCTAAAGCACTTTGTAGCCTCCCAAATATAGGATATATACATTTATATATCAGCTTATGAGAACCCACTAGGTGTCTACTATCATACCAATGATACTAGGAACCATAACCTCTAATACCAAGCCCTCACGACCCAAAATTTGGGTGATGACGACACTTGTCATGAACCAAAATTCGAGTCATGATGGAACCTACTATCACTT
>JBDJHY010104104.1:0-13735 GCA_039654485.1 Withania somnifera
ACGAGTACTAAGTTTAAGGCTCTAAAACAGGAAATTTGAGATAAATCTCGACCGAGTCGCCAGGGATCTGAACTATCAGTCCCAGCAAGTCATAAATAACTTGGAGAAACTACTAAAATGGCCTAGGATTCAAGACACTACGTATTTATCATAAATGACCTTAAGGGCCATTACAGTGGATTAGTTATTGACCTAAGTAATGCCCCAGTTATGGTCATCTCAGTCAGATTGGTCAGAAAATTTTCTTAGCAGTTTCTTATTCTCCAGTTTATGATGTGGTGTAGGGTGTTTCGAGTGAGATATCTTAGAGATTTATTTTTTATATAATTCCCAATTGTTCCCTACTTAGCTAGCCTATGTTGGCTTGGGTATGATTCTATTTTTTCCCTTCTTAGATAATTAAGATTGAGTGGTTTTATTCTTGTTTATCTGGTGTCGCCAATTTGTTTTGGACCTTATGTTTTGTCCCATAGTTGTCTTTAATCTTTGGTTATGTTATTCTTCCATGGAACCTAGGTTGTTCCTTTTATTTAATGAGTTGGTATTGTTTTTTAGACCTAATATTTCTTGAAATTTCTATATATGTTGTTATTTTAGTGGCTTACTGGTTGAGCTCTTTAGCCATTTAGCTGAGCATTTGTTTGCCTTAGTTGTTTCTTATGTGCCCTAGAGTTGCTATTTCTCCCTAAGTGGTTGATATTTCTCCTGTGGATACTCATGTATGAGGGAAAAAATTAGTGATGGATCTTGGTATGGATTCAGGTCTTCTGGCTGGTGTGTTTTATTAGAAGCCTTGGGTGTCTTAGTTAAGCTGAGAGTTGGTTTGATTGAGTTGTTTAGTGATGTGTTATGCATGGGCTAGTTAGTCTCTTATTTTAGGTTCTAGATTATTGTTCCATGACTATAACCTTGGTCTGCCCAATATACCTTGATGTAGTGACAATGACCTTTAAGCATTCACCAGTTGGGGCACGTCTTGTTTGCAGGCTAAGAGATTGACTTCTCCTAGGCCAAGAGGTTGACTTCTTAGAGTACTCCTTAGCTTTTCATATTTTATGCTTTTCTACTCCTGTAGGAAGTGTTTTTATTTCCCTGTAGTGATTTTGTTTACCTTGAGTTATTCTACTACTATAGGTTGTAGCTTGCTCTGCTCATGATTCTAACGGTATATCCTTAGGTGCTAGTATAGGTAACCTTTTGATATGAATGATCCCTCTCCTTCTATTCTTTTTTTAAGGTTGATTAGTTTCCATTAGGTGGTTTCTTTTTACTCAGGATGGACCTGGATTATGTTTTTTCCCTTGCTTCTCTTATTCCTTCGACCGTGTTTTTTAGGGAACCATTGTTGTGCTCATGGATATTTACCTATACTAGTAGATATTAGTGTTAATTTAGTGGTAGATCAGGTATGCCTACCTTTGATTCTTCTTTTTGGGTGTTGAGTGCATTATTATGATTCTATTCAGCTTGATATTATCATATGGAGCTGGATATCGAGTTGGTTTTTCTAGTTATGGCACTTTTTTTCATAGGTTGTTTGTGTTTGTTATGGTTTCATCTTTTTTCTTATGCCTTCTATTAGAGTCAGGAGTTCTTCAAGGTTATGAGTTCTGGATTGTGTTATCATCTTTCTAGTTGTGTTTATTGAATGGAGGTCAGGATATCCTCAGGTTCGTGAAATCTGTATATTGGGAGTTTGATTTTCTCATTGGGGTTGCAGTGGCCTTTGGCCTTGGATATTCAGTTATTGGGTAGTGTATCTTTTTGGTTGATTAAAGGAGTTATCATAGTGATATGGTGATGGTTAGAGGTTGTGGTTGTAATTCTATAGGTTGTTAGTATATCGTATGGGATGGTAAAGTTTAGTTGGGTCTTGTTCTTCTTGGTGTTTCAAGTGTTTTGGTTTAGAATGATTCTTTGTGTGGTTTCTTGGGTTGGTTGGCCCTATATGCAAAGTTTAGGTGTTCATACCGGTGCCATTTTCGCATGGTTGGTTTTGCAAGCAGTGGTGGCTACAATCACAGATGTAGTTAGATAGTGGATATTGGTCATCAGAATCTTTTAGGGTATGATGTTGTCGGCCATATATGCTTTTGGAGCTCTTTTAGTTCGGTCCTTTCTTTAATAGCACTTCATGTCTTGTATCTCGGAATCATTTGTCATTCTTAAGAGAGTATTGGTTCATCTGGTTTTATCTTAGGCAATGGTAGTGCTTTTGGTAGCTTTGGCTGTGGAGTTGTTGTATGGCCAATTCCGGAGGACTCTGGTGGCGTAGGTATGAGTATCATCCGATCGAGTAGGCTATCTAAGACATGGAGAACGATGCGCAAGCCTGGTACACCCTCACTTGTTCAAGCCTTCAAGTATCACGTAGGCATTGAATTTCTTTTAGTGGCAATGTTGTTATGACCCTCTCGGTCCATTATTGTATCCTTTCATGGTTTCTTTTTGTAGAGAATTTGAGTAGTTATCCTAAGTCATTTATGTCTTGCTACAACCAATACTATGGTTATCTGGTAGTTCTGTTGTGTTTATATCGATTTCCCTATTTAAAGTTTAACTTTGAAATTGGGTAATTCGAGAATAAATTTCTTGAAAATGCTATTGGACTCAAACTTTGATAGTTTTGTTAGCTCCAAAATATGGATTTTGCTCCGGAGGGACTCTTATTTCAAAAACCAGGGCTATCAGTTGTGATGTTATATCGTTAGATTAAACCATTTTATTTTAAATAATAATTATCATTGATTAAATAAAATTTGCCTATATATATTTAGTGTCTTCCTAAAATAATGTCACAAGTTACGGAATAACTTTTCTAATAATATACTCATATAGTTATTTATTTTAAAAATTTATCTAGCTACTAATATTTTAATGGGGATAGTTTACATTGAAGACATCATTATAAGAGGTGGGTTTTATTAGAAATAATTTTCTATTAATTATAGTGTATTTAAAAAATTAAATTATTTTACAAAGTGCCTATGAATACCCGAATAAAATAGAGGGATAGCTAAAGTGCCATGTTGACACCACATTGCTATGTGGAAGATTGCAATAGTGTCGTGTCATGACTATCTAATGCGAAGTGGTGGTATATAAGTATAGATATGCCACATTCATTGATTGACAGAGTTTTCAAATGTGATAACTTGGCATAATATAATATATTAGATTAAGTATGTATACTACTAATTATCGTCTGCTTGTGTTAATTATGTAAGGATTAAGCTATCCAATTTTAAATTTATAGTACATCAAATGTATCTATGTGCGGAGATGACTTGAAAGGAAAGTGTTATGATCTCATCTCTCGTCATCTAAGAGTAATTTTCCAACTCATTATCGTGTTAATTTTAAAATGCAAAGTTTTACACTCTTAATGTTGTGGGCTGATATCTTACTCATATCTTATTGGATTAAGCCAAAATTTGAACCACATGTTTGTGTAATTTTTCTCTATGCGTTTGTATTTTTATTTTTATATTTATGTTGTAGGACCCACGAGCCTAGCTTTAGTCCAAAATCTGACCCGAGCTTTTATATAAAAATGTGGGTCTCAATTTACTTGTTTCTATGTATGGATTGTGTTTTTATAGTTCTTGCAGTTTCAATCTATATTATGGATTTTTAGCATTTTGGCGTGCTTCTCGATATCATTTTTGTCCCTAGATAGGCTATGGTAACTTCCCTCCTTGATTGAGCATGTATGTGGTACTTGTATTGAGATTGGCTAGCATATGGGGTTGGGTGTTAGGTTTGGTGCCCCTGGTTCTCTTTTTCATTTGTTCTTGTCACTTTATATTCTTAAGTTATGTTACTGTTTATTTGTGGCCCTTTGAGGCGGCTTATAATCCTTATTGAGATTGGAGTACCTCACATACTCCTTGGTCTCACTTAGTTGTCTTGCATTATAGTTAAGAGCGGGTGAAATACTTATAGGTTTATTTGTCATGCCTTGGACCCTAGATAGTATATATCGGGTAGCATTCCTACTAGGATTGGTTATTTTCCTAATTCTCTTCTCTTATTGGATATTGATATTGTCTTTCCTGTCTAGTTCTTGATCTTATGTGGTTATCCTCACCCTGTCCAGGTCTATGAGAGCAAGTAGTATACTGATATTGAGCATGATAGCCCTGTGTTTATCCCTATTGTGGATGTGGACCTTGGACCAAGTTTGGGTGTCCTGTATTTGAACTTCTTAATTATTGCTCGAGGCTCTAGACTATAGTTTGGGCTGGGAGGGATTAAGCTAATGATTAGAGCTTAGCTGCTATCCACCGGACTTAGCTAGTGGCCGATCTAGAATGTTTTTTATTTGTGTTGGTGAGCATGCATGGTTATTGGGCCATGTATAATTGGTTGAGATTTTGAGTCGGATACTTATACTATGACCTGGTTTTCATCAGTTTTGTCAGAAAAAGAACTTTCTTATCTATGATTGTATATACTTTCCATGACCACTTTGTGGTGGAACTATTTTATTTAATTATAACCAGAAATCTTTTTCCTTTTCTAGAACTGAATTTTCATCTACTATATGTACACCTTTCATGACTATTAGTAGTATGGAGATATTTTATCAGACTACCTTCTTAAATCATCATGGTAATTTTGATATGCTAGCATGACTGTACTTGAGTTTTCTACTGAGATATTATATACGAGACTAGCTCGGGTTTTTTATGCACGTATAAGGAACTTCACACTACCTTGAGAGTTTGACAAATATTTACTAGTTTTTTTACGTGGGTTCGAGTCCCTCAACGGGACCTGTTGGCCTACGCAGCCATGTCGGGCATGTTGTGTAGCCTGAGGAAAGGGTATACAGAGGAGTAGTGGTATACGATTTGAGTCCTCCCTCGGTCCTACCTCACGTAACTTATTGCCGGAGGTGGAGCATATGGTGTTACTATTATAACATTTACGGTCAAATTGGGCTCCTTGTATGCCTTCTTGTATCTATTGGTATTATGGGATACCAGTAGGTTTTGTTTGCTAGCTAGGATATTATTTTATCTCACTAGTAGTATGGGGCCAAGTAGGGTACTATGTGCTATCTTTTTGAGAATTTCTGATTACTTGTTGTATCATATTTATTGTTGGCGTACTTATATTATTACATTTGTATAATTGCGCTAGAGCTCCAAGTACGCGTCTCGCTGTAACTTATTTAATTCGGCTAATTAGATGTTGCCTTTTAGGCTTTTATCTATGTTTTTCTTACTATGTTCCGCACCTCCTGTTTAGTTTTGTTTACTTGGCTAGCCTTGTTTTCTAGTTAGTGCTATATATCTTTTGTTAGTTCTCTTTAATCTATGATTTAGTCGTATCTATTCTATTCTTACCACTATTTAGATGATGGCCTAGGTGCATATTCTTTCCTTGGTGGGCCTGCTTGTTAGTTTATCTTTTTGTTATTATTTATTATGTTGTCTCCAGTTAGAAGTCAGCTTTCCCCTTTTTCCAGTGCTTTCTTATTCTGACCTATTATCTGTCTCATTGTTTTATTACTTGTGTATCATATGCTCCTGGCAGGCCTATGATGTCTATTGGGTACCCGTTGTTTTCATTACTCAAGCTATACTTCCGCATTTCTGGTGATGCAGGGCATAGGGTGGGTTATCAACTAGGATGTTGCTCATGCAGTACGGTTTTATGAGTCTTCAGAGACTTTGGAGACACCATAGAGTTCAAGCTACCCCTCTCCTTCAGCAGCATCCTTATCTTGTTTCTTTTAAAGACAATTGTATTTTGTTTTGTTTAGTATTTAAGGATACTCTATTGTATATAGATGCCTCTATACTACTAATACCAAGTTCTAGGGTGTTGTTTTCTATTTAGTTCTCTTTATCTCTTCTCCTTCTCCTATCTTGTATTATTGTGCTTCTGGGCTTATAGTCCATTGCTTTCCGCTCCAGGCTAGGGTATAGGCTTGTCTACTAGTGGGATTTGGTAGACACCATCATGACCCAATTTTGGGGTCGTGATAGGAACCGATAGGAATTCCAGCGCACGAAGAGACCCAAGAGTTAAAGTTCATTACTAAGGTACCCTATAGCCTCCCAAAGATTGGATACAAACTTCTACGTACCAATATGCAAGACTTTACTAAGTACTTTCTCCAATGCTAAGGAAACCAGAGAACCTAATCTCTGATATCACTTGTTTTTTACGACCCAAAATTAGGTCATGATGGTGTCTAAGGTTCAACTTGTAGGCTAGCTTGTTAGTGTCAATTTTAATAAAGGACAATAATACTGGATTTCTTTTTATTTAATATCCTAAACGGATAAAGAAATGTTGTTCATTAAAGATCAATCCTTATTAAGGCACTCATTATGATTCTGATAAGCAATGTATCTTGGAAATGATGATTGCATTGAGAGAAGTTAGTACTTCTTTGGAATATGCCTTTCATTAAATAAAGTGCACAAGTTTCTATTGATAAACCTCTCTTTGTAAAGAACAAAAAGTCATTGTTTTGCTGCAATTGAAGTCTCAATGGATGGAAGAGTAAATGAGTCACCAATATGACTCTCCCTTATTCTTGGAAAGCTTCCATCTTCTTAAACTCTCTCCAATTATAAATTCCCCCTGGTTTGTTGCAATGTCTAGTTGTCACATCTATATAAAGAACTAGTCTTCAAGAGGATAGGCATGCTCTATAAGTCCTCAAGTGTTTCTTTCTTTGCTCTACTTTTAATAAGAATTGTA
Source organism: Withania somnifera (assembly GCA_039654485.1). Lineage (NCBI taxonomy): Eukaryota > Viridiplantae > Streptophyta > Magnoliopsida > Solanales > Solanaceae > Withania > Withania somnifera. The sequence continues at coordinate 6,724 of JBDJHY010104104.1, forward strand.
TTACCCAGTATTTACTATGTATACAAACAATCGAGGAGGGAAAAATGTTAGTGAGGCATAGTATTAAAAATAAAAGAGTGTACACTGAGTTCTTTTGTAGGCTTAGGAAGATCAATAGAGTACGTTGAGATCGTGTGTAGGCTTAGCAGGACTGTGAGACTGATTCTTGTGTAGGGTTAGTCATTTTTGTAACCATTGTAAAATTGAGTTTTGTAAACTCAGTTAGTATGTAAATTGATCAAATAGTGGAACCTTCTTGCAACCCAAGGAGATTTGGATTAAGGCTCACATTGATCCCCAGCCAGCATAAAAATATTGTGTGTGAATTTCTCTTTCTACACTATATTTATATTGAATATTGATCAAACTGTAGTAATAGTAGACTGAGTTTGTGTGACATTCAACTAAAGGGAAGAAAAATTTTCAATTCACCCCCCCCCCCTTCACTTTCAAATAGTATTAGGTCAAGGTCTTATATTCATTGGTAACAGCAAGTGAGTAAAGATCACAGATCAACATATTATTGTAGCTTTATCTCAACAAGGAACGTCTAGATCAAAACCTCCTTACTTCAATGGGAAATATTTTTCACATATGAAAAGTATGGATGGAATTGTTTATAAATTCATGATGTTAAAACATGGAGAGTGATAAAAATGGTGAATTTCTAATTCCTCCTCACAAAAATACAAACAGTGATGGAACCATAAGAGAAGTCACCCCTCATTAGACGGCTATACAAATAGTGAATGGGGATTATCCAGAGACACTCAAAATTCAAAAAATTCTCTACAACTCCATCAGTAGATAAGAGTATGATCCAACTATGGAACTGCAAAAGAAATGTGGGACAAACTCAAAGTAACATATGAAGGGATTGACAAGGTTAAGCAGACAATCATGAGTCTGTTGCTCTATGACTATGAATTATTTCAAAGGAAGGAAGGATAAACCACTGAATCCATGTTTAAAGGATTTAGTAATATTATTGTAGAACTCAAATATGCAAGAAAACATATCCTATTTTAGATCAAATTTATTGAATCCTTCAAAGTCTTCCTAAACAATGGCATGAAAAAGTAGTTATCATTGAAATTATGGATAAAAATAAGCTTACATATGATGAACTCAGAGGCAATCTAATTTCTTTTGAAAAACAATATCTCAATAAAAGAGACCAAGAGGAAAGTGACAAAAAAAGATAATTTCCTTCGAGGAAATTAATGATTCTTGCAATGATAAAAATAACATTAAAGAAGAGGATATTTATCTTGTTACCAATTCTATAGTAAATAAATTATGACATTCCAAAATCAATAAAAGGAACAATCAATATCAGTACAAAAGAAAGTATAGATCTGAGCAATCGAAGAATGATGGCAAATTATGGATGTGAAAAGCTTAGACATATTGTTTATCATTATCCAGAAAATAGAAGAAGACCTTCCAAAATGGACTTAAGAAATAATGTTTTAAGAAGCTAGAGTGATGAGAATACTCTAAGAGTGAGTAGAATAATTCTCCATGTCTTGTGTTTCATGTCTATGCATGAAACCAATAAGGTAAGAACCCCAAACTACTCCAATTGTAGTCACCTCAAAGATTATTGTATTTATTCACATGTTATTCAAATTATTTTTACAATGATTTCAATAATCTTCCAAAATAAATAATGGATCCTGATATCAAACTAAAGTGACATTTGATAAGAAAGATCCTTTTGAAAAAAAAAATTGCAAATTAAAAATTTATATAAATCGTATGAAAAAAAATTGTGTATTCAACTATTTCAAAACAAGAAGAGTCTCAAAAAATCCTAAGCAATATTAATCTTGTACAGATAATGACTCGTCAAAATATGTGCCTGCTAAAAATAATCATATCTATAAATGTTTTCCTCACTCTTGTTATTGTTGTGGAAAAGTTGGGAATAAATATGATAACTACAAAATTCTTAATACTTTATTTAAAACTAGACATGAAGACCCATAGATGATGGTATTTTCTCTAACCTAAAAGGACCCAAGAATGCTTGGGTACCTAAGAAAAGATAATTATGTCATTGTAGTAACATCTCTACAGGAAGGGTAGTTGCATCTTTAAAATGCAAGAATGAAAATCTCTTGACCTAGTAGGTTTTCTAAAGAAACAATCATTGATACTATATTATTCAATTACTATGAGATTACAATTATATATTTTGTGCAATGCTCAACCTGTTTTTGCATGTGTAAACCATGTCTTCAATCATGATACAAGAAAATAATGGTATTTCTTATAAGAGAGTTCTTTAGAAGATATTTTCTACATGTCTTGCATTCACCCCTAAAGATTATCGGATATAGTATCGACCGATGAAGCAAAGAAGCCAACTAAGAGAAAGGCTAGGCTTGGTCTAATAATTGTGGAAATCCATACATAGCAAGGAAATATTACTTTGGAACTATGGCGTGATGTATTCAAGAAATAATGGTACGAATGTATTGATAAAAAGGTATGTAAATCTTGCTAATATATCTTAAATTCTTTCTATATTCTGATTTAGTATAAAGAGGAAATATTCTTGGTCTTTTAAATGCTGAGCACTAAGATTTTGGTGGATAAAAATCCTTGGTACAGTCATTTGTTTTTTACATGGTTTAGTAGACGACTCTTTATATTTTGTTCTTAATAAAGCTTTTTAACTGCCAAAACCTTTGTAATAGTTGTGTTTCTACTAAGTTATGTTAACGTATTATCCTAATCTTTATCTTCTCTAGGCGATGCTACACTGGGAAAGTTATGATGGCCTTACACATTAATTGACATATCTCTTTGTCTTTCTTTACCCCTTTTTAAACTCAGAATTCTCGCACTTTTCTCAGACATCTCTCAAAAATGTCTTCCTTCTCTCAAAATCCTTCAAGTTCTTACTCCAATGGATCGGACTCTCCAAGAAACCCTCCTAAAAGCAACTTTGTTTGTGGATAAGTTGATTTTGATCCTGAAATAGTTATTTAGAATACCTATCATGAAAATTTGTACAATACACTACTAAAAAATCAATTTTGCATGGTAGAATCATCAATTTGAAGTTTCTATCATCAATCAATTGCAACATCCGTGAGTTCTTTAACTTTCAAGGTTGCACTAAACTCTTTGATACCTCCCATCTCTATACTTGTCAACCCTTGTTAAGATCTTTTATGCTAATATTCATCGCCTAAAATATGATGTATTTGAAACTATGGTTGTGGAAAATGAATTCTTATCAGTAGTACTTTCTGATAGAATCTTCAGGGCAAACAATTTTGTCCTCTTTATTCTATACAAAGATGAATGGCCATATGACTTAAATGTTACTCTTGATCAGGATAAGAATTTTGTATATATAAGAGACTCCTCATCTGGTTATTGTATATCATTTGAACATCATGTCATCTCACATATTTTTTCCACCACTCTTCTTCCAAAGGAAAAATATTATTAGAAATTATCTCCCTTAGACATTCTGGTAACTTACTATCTTGCCGTTAAACATCTATTTTGGTTATCATATTTAATAATAAATAGAATGATTGTTGTCTCCAATGATTTTCCAAATCTTCCTTATAGAACTATTATATGCATTATTGGCATGTTGGATATCATTAACGTTCCTAAAAGTGCTGCTATCCTCTTTTATAATTCACTAGCCCTCAAGAATATGGGATATGCTCGTTTAGGCGATAAATGGGTTGAAAAAGATGATATTTCCTCTATCCTTAAACCATTGTTTTAAACTTCCTCAACATCTCCTTTAGTGTTGTCCGATTTCATGCTCAAATTTACCAGTCTTCAAGTGAAGCTAATGTCCTTCATATAAGGATGGAGTCTCTCATTAACGAGTTTTCATATGCTAAATGAGCAGGTTTAGTTTCATTTAGGATATTATTGGAGGATAATATTATGAAATTTATGATTATTTTTGTCTTACCGATATCTATAGATAAAGTTATAATCTATTACGAATGTTCTAGTACAATGTTTTCTGTCTTCATGTTCTTTTTGATTGATGCCAAAGGGGGAGCAATGTATATTTGTATATGCCGTAGAATTTATTTACAAAAAAAGAGCGAATGCAGAACTAATTATAAATTGTCTACTCGAAATATTGGATGCAAGGGGTCATAGAAGAAGCATTATTGTTTCATCCATTAAAAAGGGGAGACTGTTAATGTCAATTTCAGTGAATGACAACAATATTGCTCTTTATGGAATCTCCTAAAAGGATAAACAATTTTTGTTTATTGAATATCAATCCTTATTTAGTAACTCCTTATAATACTCATATGCAATATATCTTGTAAAATGATGATTGCATCGAAAGAAGTTAGTACTACTTTGGAAGATGCCACTCATTTAATAAAGTGTAAAAGTTTCTATTGCTGCAATCAAAGACTAAACGGCTGGAAGAGTAAACTAGTCATCAATATGACTCTCCCTTATTCTTGGAAAGAATCTGTCTTCTTTAACTTTTTACAAGTATCAATTCCCTTGGGTTGTTCCAACGGTTAGTTCTCACATCTATATAAAGAACTAGTCTTCAAGAGGATAGGAATGCTCTATAAGTCCTCAACTGTTTCTTTCTTTGCTTTACTTTTAATAAGCATTGTATCACCTAGTACATTACTATTAATACAAATAAAGAGGAGGAAAATGTTAGTGAGGCCTAGCATCAAAACCAAAATAGTGTATGTTATTTCTTTATTAGGCTCAGTAAGCTAAGATATTGTGTAGGCTCAATCTTGTTTGTGTAAAATTGAGTTTTGTTAACTCAATACGTGTGTAAATTGATCAAATAGAAGAACCCTCTTATTAACCTAAGGAAACTAGATTAAGGCTCACATTGAACCCCAACAAGTATAAAAATAATGTGTGTTGATTTCCCTTTCTGCATTATATTTACATTGAATATTTATCAAACTCGAGTAACAGCCGACGGAGTCTATGTGACAATCTACTAGAGGAAGAACAATTTGCAATTCACCCCATTTCTTGAACTTTAACAACCTGCCCTAGTGCCCAGAGCATCAAGTAGTGGACCATATCTAACTACCACAACAATCAAAAGTGGAAGATAACAATAATGAACACTAGATACATATACACAGCCTACCCAAAACCTAGTATCAGTTGCAAATGGAGCTAATACAACAGAGTATCCAAAATATATAATACACAAATATACTTCCCTTAAACAACGCATAAAATTGGAACAAGGCCTACCATGGACAAAAATAAGGCAAGCTAGAATAAGTGGAGATTAGGATCAGCTCCAGGAGTTTAATGTAATCCTTGAGGTACCAAAAACCTACTCTGTATGATCTCGCCTCCTCCAATGACTTGTACCAACACCTGTACCATGAAAAGAGTGCAGCAGTTTAGCATGAGTACCAAACACAGATAATCAGTAGGCATCATAGCCAATCAGGCAAAAATAAAGTATAAATAAAGTAAAATGGAAGGAAGCGTAAACAGGATAATATGAATAAGTAAAACAACAACAAGGGAAAAGCATATATATGGCTAAAGATAACATGAGACATGTATAAGAGAACGAGTGAACATAAATAGAGGAAACACTCATAAGGAAAAAAGTATGTGTACAAAAACCACCCCAGTCAACCACCGTCCAACAGGAATAAAACTGAGCAACAAGTACATATATGTGTCTCCAGTGCGGTATAAATGACAATTAAATAAACAAATACCAACGAAGTATTAATACAAAGAAATAAACATTTGTAAGAGAGAATGTAAAACCCAAATAAACCCTATCTATTCATTGGGTACAAACAATATAAGAAATATATAGAACCTACCTGAACCACAATCCAATAGGTAAGCATAATCAAGACAAACAAGAACCCACTAAAACTTCTGTTGTAATCTCATAGAGTATAACAAATCATGGAAAAGATGAATACAAGGGGTGAGGAAAGTATATCACAAGGCATTACCACTCAATTCGAGAGACAGCACCTCCATATCCTACCTTTTAGGTCTGCGCTTGAGGTTGCACCTTTACATTTTGTACCGAGACCATGACCCTCCAAGTATCATGTTGGTGATCTATATCAATCAAGAAACATAGCTCGTTTATGCATAAAATATCTCCATACCACCATGTGGCCGTGTAAAGTGTACACATACACACACACACACACACACACATATATATATATATATATGTATGTATGTATAAGAAAACTCTTCATTTTTTACCCGGTAAAACATTCTATTTAAGCTAACCAAGTATCTATTTCTTATTCCAATTCTTGAGTCGCACCCGCAACTACCTACTTCATATACCAGACCCCAAAATGCATGCACGCAAAACAACACCAACCCAAATATACCCTCAGTACAACTAGGATGATCCAGAAGCGACTAGATAAGTGCACAACTTGACAAAAGTATAAACGACAACCCACCATTTCCTCTAAAGTCCAAAGGTTGCTTGTAGCAGGGAGAAACAAGACCACACCAACCAAGAAACAACTATATCCCCACTCGGGATCACAACAAAGTGATTACATCAATAATAACAACTTGAAGTTGTCACGACCCAGATTTGCAGATCATGATGGCGGCTACTATACCACCAGTAGTAGAACCAACCCCGTAGTCTGAAGTCGAAGCGGAGGACTACTATATCAAATGTGGAAAGTAGTATATAAGTGAATAAAGTGGAAGTAATAAGAATCAAAAGAAATGCCCAGAACCCGGTATCAGTGTCATGTGAACCACTAAGTATAGAACAAGAAATCAAAAGGCTTAATATAACTGTATATCTAAAAATACATGGAAATCAAATAGAAATGCTAATGTCGAAGAGAAGCAGGTAAAGGCAGAAGCCAAGCTCATCCTGAATCTCTGAAGTAGAATGTAGTCTACACGAACAGCGATCTGTAATCACGGTTGGGAACCTGTACTCAGATTTGCATATGTGCAAGTATAGTATGAGTACAATATGTCAAAGCACCATACC
>JBDJHY010104432.1:0-13735 GCA_039654485.1 Withania somnifera
CTGAGAAGTTGGAAGAGATATACCTCAGTCAAATTGTATAGTTAAATAGTATCCCTGTTTCTCTTCTTTAAAACTGAGGGTCCTAGTTTACTTTGCATTTCTTGAGAGCTTTATAGCATGTATTGGAAATTTATCTTGATATGAGTACATCCTTTCATCGTCAAACCAATGTCCAGTCTAAGCGTACTATCCAGGTTTTGGAGGACATGCTTCGTGCCTGGGTGGTTGACTTTGGTAATCATTGGGATAAGCATTTACATTTAGTGGATTTTTCCTATAACAATAGTTATCACTCCAACATTTATATGGAGCCTTTTGAGTTACTGTATAGTAGGAGATGTAGGTCTCCAATTGGTTGGTTTGATGCTTTAGAGGTGATACCCCTTGATACAAGACATTCTTCGTGATTCTATGGAGTAGGTTTGAGTTAATTAAAGCTGAACGTTGACTTCCCAAAGAAGGTGGAAGAGCTATGTAGACCATCGGGTTTGACCCTTGGAGTTTATGGAGGGTGATCGTTTTATGTTGAAGGTGTCACCCATGAAGGGTGTGATGAGATTTTGAAAGAAGGGCAAGATCGCTCCTAGATTTATTAGCCCTTTTGAGATCCTAGAGCGTGTTTGAGAGGTGGCTTATAAGTTGGATTTTCCACCTAGCTCATCAGCGGTGCATCCTACTATTCATGTTTCTATGCTTTGGAAGCACATGTTTTATGATTCTCACATTATTCATTATGAGTATGTGATGTTGGATCCGAATTTGACTTCTGAGAAGGAGCCTATAGATATTCTGTACAAGCAAGTTAGAAAGTTGAGGACTAAGGATATTACTTCGATAAAAGTTCAGAAGAAGCATCGCCTAGTTTTAGAGGCCATGTGGGAGATTGAGTCTGATATGTGTGCCTGATATCCATCGATTTATGAGGCTTCAGGTACTTTCTATCTCTTTATGTTTGGGGACGAACACATTTTTTAGTGGTGGGTTATGTAATGACCCTGAAGGTTATTTTGGCATTTCCCATAAAAGTACCATTTTAACCTTTCCAAGAGTTGCCGCAAGTCATATTTTTTTAGTATATGCGGTTGGATTTGATGTTGGAGCTAAACGTTATGACCTTTGAGAGTTTTTAGTTTTTGGGAGCTTTTATATTAAAATAGGTGGCTTTATACCTCACTTGGAGTTTCGGGTCTCAGAACAAAATTCCATAAGTTCCATCACCTCCAAAATGTCAAATTAGCCAAGGAGGATCTTCATTTTTAATTTTGGACTTTCGGTGTTGATTTTAGCTCATTAGACGGGACAAAATAAGGTTTTAAGGCCAAAGTTTGACTTTGAAAAACATTTGATAATCAGACACTCGTATTCAAATTTTTTTGATTCTTTTAGATTCAAGAGGTCATTATTGGGCTAGGTGAAGGCTTGAAATATTTTTCGAAAGTTCCGAGTGCATTTTCACCATTTTTGGTAAAGTTTTTATTTTTAGTAACCTTGGTGGGTATCAAGCCAAGAAGGCCTTGGATTCGCATTTTGATGGCTCCATTGTGTCCGGAATATCAAATTTAGTAGGGTAGCATATATGATTTGTTTGCATGAGGTTTTGAATGAATCCCTCTGGTCCTATCGGAGACTAAGATTCATGTGTGAGTTGTTGTCATTGCTATTGCTAGTACATTTCCAAGCATCTCTTCGTGATCGCATGACTCTATGTCATGATCGCGTGAGTGCGGCTTGGACATCATCACAATCGTGTGACCTTTAGGTCGTAATCACGTAGCATCAATTCCCTATTAGACGCGATCATGACACCTTGTCGCGATCATATAAAGTAAATTAGTGGGCCCATCACGTGTGTTCATTACCAAAGATGATGTCACGATTGCGTAGTATTACCTCAAACAGGAACCTGTGACTAAATCCCAAAGTCACAAGCTCACTCTCATTTTTCCTTCATTATTGACTTTGAGAGCTAAATTGGGACATGTTGAGGGTAGTTTTCAAGGTGAATCACACGGGTAAGTTTCTAAAACGCAAAGACTTCGATTACCCACTAATAATTCCTCAATTTTAGCACGTAAAATTGATAAATTCATGGTTTAAAAATTGAGAATTTTGAGAAAAAACTTGATATTGTATTTTCCACTTTTGAGGGTCAATTCTTACTTTAATTTCAATGGAATTTCATGGTTGTGATCCTTGATACATAGAAAACTTGTTTTCCAACAAAAATTTCTAAAAACTCATGAACCCTCGATTTTCACTTTTTGGGATCAATTTTTGACCAAATTACAAAATATCAGTATAGGTATCAAATTTGTATTTTCTCATATATAACTCATGTTTAATTATATATTGTGGAGAGAGCACCCGGTATGAAAAAAAGGCCCTGGTTTGAGAGAGTTTCCTCATTTAAGGAAAGTAGAGGCTTGATCATTTCACAAAACTTTATAGATCCTTGTTGTGTGTATATGTTGTCTAATTGGGAGTAATGGGATGATTTGGGTGTATGGTGTTGTAGTTAATGTCTCGCCTTAACACTAGAGTCAAGCATGCAGGGTAAAACCACAGAATAAAAATGAGTAAATAATTTATTACTTATTACTTTGCTTAAGTAAGGATTGGCATGGCCTTGTGGTGTCCATATGACGTCGTCTTACTTGTTCTTTGTTCTGTATATGAGAGTATGCCTATGATAGGCTTTGGTTGGATCAGTATTATGTTATATTTGATTTATTTCCCATGTGGGGGTTTTTGACTTGTTTACCTTGATTTATCCCATGAGGCATTATATGTCTTTTATGACCTTTAATAAGCCGTATTTCTTTCTTTTTTCGTAGAGACCTTGAATGGCCTTGATATGAATTAATTTCCATTGCCTCACTTGACATGCATTTTATTTGTTCATTATTTGCATGCACTTGCATACTTGATATACAAACCATGGCTGACGCACCATTCTGGTGTGGTAAGACAATGATACTTGATATACAAACCATGGATGAGGAATTATTCCGCTGTGGTAAGTTGATGATATTAACATGAAATCTATAGTTGAGGCACTATTCCGCGTGGTAAGGCAATGATACTTGAGACACTAACCATGGTTGAGGCATCACTCCAGCGTGGTAAGATAATTATATTAATGTGAAATTCATAGCTGAGGCACAATTCATGCTTGGTAAGGTCTATGAGAAAGACTTGTATTTCATTTAATGGCATCGCATTGCATTCCACACATATGGATGGATACTTATTGATTCATATTTTATGAGCATGCCTGTCATGCAATACCTCTTTTACTCTTGTGTATATCGTTGATGGGTTCGTTTTACCTTGTTATTGAAATGATAATGTGAGTATGAGATGACTAGATTAGTCATCTGCTCTTAAAATAATGAAAACCGAGGAGAAAAAGCTCCAATATGGTGAATTGAAGGTTATTGATAGATCTAGATGAGATCGATGTTACAAGACACTTGTGAAGATTTTATTTTACATTATCTTGGCCTATTATCATTAGTATCTATTCCAAGAGTTTATCTTTCAGTTGAGATGCATGTCCCGTCCTACTGTGACTAATCTCATAGGATGAACACTAATCGAGGTTCTATGGACTTCACCTATGGGACCGCAGAACAGAAAATGGGATTATACTCATGAATTATGATACGAACTCAAGAGTAAGGAAGCCAAAGAATGGGATAAGTACCAATTCACACTTTAAATATAAGTTAAGTTACTTGAGAGTTCTATATTATTGAGATGTCATTAGTTGATATTGTTTTGATATGTACTTGATATTTGCAGGAGGTGGAAACTTTAGTTGGTTGATTCATTATGAGTTCAGATTTGGTATTTACCTTGTGACTTTCTTTACGTTGTGCAACTTATCATTTTCTTTTCATTATGAACTTTGTTATGATCTAATTTTCATCTAGGAGTCTGAAGTATTATGGTTGGGGTTATTGGAGTTGTTAGTTGGTCTTCATGGATTTGTTTTAGTGTAGAGCCAGGGATACTTTATGAGTACCCGTTGTTTATTCGGTACTCATGCTCTTGCTTTCTACACTTGTGTAGGTTCAAAGTTCGGAGGAGTGTGTCATTTTCCCTTCGATCAGGTCTGAGGCTTTGATATTCGAGAGTCACCGAAGATATTAGTCATCAGTAAGATGCATGAACTCTATTTAATTTATGTATTTAATCCATTTTGAGGATCCGAGACATTGAGAATATGTACTTCTTCGGCTTTGTACTCTTATTACTAGAGGCTCTACACTATAACACCAGTTTCTGGTTGGAGTTTATAGACGGCTTTGACCTTGTGCCTTCTTTACTTCTTATTGATCTATTTACCCTTATAGAATTGTACAGGCTTACTTGTCTTGGTAGGTTTAGGTAAGTGTCATCACGACTTAGGATTTTGGATTGTGACACAGGCATTTCTTCATTATTCTCTTTTTCAAACACTTCAAAATCTCCATTAAAATACTTGAGTCTTTGCATAAGCTGTGGGTAACTTTGGAAACTTGATTTCTTTAATATTCCATCAATTATTGGTAAGTTTCAATATTAATTTCTTAAAAATTCACCAAAAAAGTACCTAAAACTTCTTCAAGTTTATTTCTTCACTTTATTCTTGATTTCAAGCTTATTTCTTGCTTGGTTTAGTCTTAATTTTCAGAATGAGTTCCCAACAATGTGGGGAAAATATTTATACCTTTTGTTCAGAGTTTCGGGTTCGCAGGCCCGTAGACCCGTTTTACCCATATTTTGACCCCAGCTGTTTTCATAGCTCTATGGGTAATGTTTAACTCATGTTAACATCTAGGTTATGTTTTGCTACTTGCATGATCACTATCATTTGCACATTTTTGGTAATTTGAAGTAGTCCGGGCATTCTTCTACGTTGTATTGGTGAGTTAGTCTACAAAGTACAGGTAGGCTATGGCTTACGAACTTAGACTAGATTTATATGGGAATAATTATGATAAATAGACATTTTTGGGTTGGGATTTCTAGGTTGGAACCTATCACCCTGTCTGCTATTTTAGTTCACCTCTTGCTTCCATATTATTGATGTATTTACAATTATAGCTACCCTATTACCCTGAGTGGTCTTGATAGACTCTGAAATATAGATTGTGGGTAACTGGGAATATACGCTAGTCCTAGATATCGACTTGGTTGGGTATGCTTGCCTTAGATATTGAACATGTGCAGGGTCATAGAACTTGCTTGTTATATTATTTTCGGTTGAGCATATCATCATGAAAATTAGTTTTTATGTGTTGGCTTCCACTGTTTTATGGCCAAGATCCTGGTGTTATTGATTTTGAAATCTTGCATGAACTTGTAGTCTCGTTTTTAGTATTATGAGATTAAAATAAGCATCTAAGATATCGTTACCAGTTTTTTATGATTAAAGAGATAATATTGACTTAAACATTATTTTTGATATATTATTAGGCTCAGTAAGCCCGAGCGCCAGACATTGATTTTCATGATAATTTGGCCTCGAAGAAGGCCGAGTGATCTACATTGATGATTTATGCCAGCACCCGACTTGGTAAAGACCATTAATTATATTGATGCATGCTTGGGGAAGCCCATTGATTATATTGATGCATGCTTAGGGAATACCATTGATTATATTAATACATGCATTCTTGAGGAAGCTCATTGATTGTACTAATTAGATTTGGAATCCAATTAATTGATATAAACGTGGGGAAGCCCAGGCACAAACTCATGTTTTAATACTATCTGCATTTATTTTTGTCTTTACTTTCCGCACTTTTCTTTCTTAGTTGTACCTTCTAGTTGTATGGCTACCAGTGAGTGAGCTTTACTTATTTTCATCTCTCGATATTATAGGGTGCCACGAAGTCTTTGTTTTACTTATCACCGATTCTGCTTTGTAATTATGAGACAGATTTTATATTTGCTGGCCTCCCTGTCATGATTCCCTTGGTCATATACTTATTGTTATTGGTTGTTCTCCCATTCTCGTTATTTGAGGTTACTAGTACACCCTTTTATCTGTTACTTAGCTGTTTTACTTGACAATAGAGCATGGATTCGGGTATGTTCCCTCCTTATTTTATATGGACCTTCCTTATTAGTGGCTAGTCACTTGGGATATTTATCTTCCATATACTGTTATCTATCCTCATTATATGCTCTCTTTGTTGACTTCTATGACTTGCTTTCTTATATGTTTATTTATTGCCTTTATATTTTATATATTCCTAGTCAGTCTAGCCTACTGGCTACCCGTTGCTTTGGTACTCATATTACACTTCTTGGTCTTTTTGGTGCAGATCCTAGTACAGGTCAGTAGGTTTATTCTTGATCAATCCTTGATTCTGATGCTGAGATAGAGGACCGCTCCTAGCGTTTGGAGCTGCTCTTTTACCTTTCCAACTATCTATTTTCTGTTATTATACCGATACAGATATTTGTACTTCCATCTCAGATATTGTACTCTTGTTTACTGGCTCCTGTATTTAGATATCACATTTTGGGGCTGTTAGTGATTCATTATAGACTCCCATATAATCATATCCCTTACTTATACCTTATCTTTTGCACTTAGTTTACTATTCATACCTTGTGTGCTTGTGGATTAGTTCTCCTACGGTGGGATGTAGGTTCTCTCATTACCTGAGAAATTATTTCGTGACAAATTAGAATCAGAGCACTAGGTTTGTTGATGAGCCAGTTTCTAGTAGAGTCTTGCGGTTCAAGTGTAAAGACGTCCTATTTTATCTTCAAGAGGATACAAGGAAATCGTTAGGAATTCTTTCTCTCTTCACTTATATATCAAGCATAAATCATAGTTGGTTTCTGGAAAATCTCATTTGTTCTTATTTATTCCAGGAATTTTTGATTGCACCTGATGAATCACACATCCCTATTGCCATTAAGCCATAGATGGAACTTACACTATCATCAGCAATAGTAAGGGATGATGCCCTGTCGCACCTCCAGTGAGAGAAATATCGAGAGTTGCAAGGGATGATATTAAGCGAGTCTCAATGTTAGCACTCCACCTGGAGGTGCTTCTCCACTCAAAGCTATATAGATTGAGACTGATATGTACTGATTAAGAAGCACAAAAGGCATATGGATATGAGCCTTTCTCTCCTATGCCTACATCAGTTCCTGCATTGACCTCGAGATGAGAGGGTTTTTTATGCATTTTTTAGGTATGTAGGGACATTCAAAAATTGAGGTGCAGACTTCCAGCCCAGTTTCCTTCATTCTAATTACACAGCTAGCACCAAGTACTCATGGTTTAGGGTGCCTACGATGCCTAGTGTTTATGGGATGGGTGTTCTACTATCATTCTTATCTTATCCAGTTGAGGTGACTTTAGCACCAGTTATTCCTTCTCCAACACCAGTAGTTCTTGCTCCATCAATAATTTTGCTTATTCCATCTCATCCACCTATTTTGACTCGAATCAAAAGGTGTTAGACAGAATTTTGAGGTTGAGTCCCTCAAGGTTCTATGGTTTACTGGGTGAGGACCCGAGAGATTTTATTAACAGATGCCAAGAGGGGTTACATAAACTCAGTTTTCTTGGCGTTTACTTCACAGTTTATCATATGGGTTGTCTTTCCAAGGAATAGTGGAGATCTTATTGTTCTACTAGGTCTATTGACTCCACTCTTATTATTTGGTTTTTATTTCGTGATGCTTTCCTCGAGAGGTGCAACCCTTAAACCGGATCTAGTTGGAGAAGGAAGGAGTTCATGAGATTTGAGTAGAGTTCTATGTCTATCTTTGTGTATAAGGTAGCATTTCATAAGTTGTTTGTAGATTGTGTTATCGTTATCTCGATTGAGACGAAGAGACTCCATCATTCTTTTCATGGGTTGGATTGAGATATTAGTCAGTATGCCAAGGTTTTATTTGCTATCAGGTTTATCTTTTTAAGATATTTTAGAGTTGGCTGATACTATGAAGGGTTTGACCCGTATTAGGAAAGTTAAAGAGGAGAAGAGGCCATCATCAGGATTACTTCATTAGATCGATACATCTAGATGAGGATCTAGTCATGGGATAGGACCCTACCTCAGCATGTTTAACAATGATAGTCTAATCATCCTATGAAGGTCTTACTACAAGCTTCTGGTATTCGATCTTAGAGTTATGAGAGTCGGCCTTCAGGCCAGCAACAGAGGGGTTCATCTGGCCGTGAAGCCATTCTGGTTCTTCATATTTCTCTCGTCAAATGATGCCAGTGGGCCGATGTTATACTTTCCATTTGGCTAGATATTATCCCTAGACTGGTCCTTTTCAAATTGTAGATTAGTGTCCTCCTATGCCAAATCCTATTCCCTCTCAGTCGGTTAGAGTCATGCCACGTGAAGGTAGGAATGATGGTACTCTAGGTCGTGGTGCTCCTCATTATAATAGAGGTGGTGGTCATGGCGGAGGCCGCTATCATTTTATGTTGTCCCAAGTAAACCCGAGACAGAGGCCTCCGATGTTGTTGTGCCAGGTACTATTTTTGTATGTTATTATCAAGCTTCTTGTTTATTTGATCTAGGTTATACTTTCTCCTGTGTGTCATCTTATTATGATCCGTGTTTGAGTATGGTTAGTGAGCCCTTTTCTGTGACATTATTTGTCTCCACCACGTAGGTGATTTCTTAGTAGTGGATCGTATGTTGAGATCCTGTTCTATGACTATTGAGAATGTTGAGACTTGGGCTGATATGATTAATTTTGATGTGATACTGGGTATGGATTGTTCTTCTCTCATAGAACGGGCATAGATTGTTATGCCAAGACCGTGACCTTAGTTATACAAGGTATATACCCCCATCATCTGATAGGGTTCGGTTAGTCGTGCACCGATGGGATTATTTCTTACATTCAGTCTAGTCGCTTAGTATCCCATGGTTATTTGGCATACCTTGCATATGTTAAAGATGTTAGTGCTAATCTTTCGATGCTTGAGTCAATACTTATTGTTAGTGAGTATCTCAATTTATTTCTAATTGAACTACCTAGCCTACCACTAGAGCGAGATATTATTTTGGCATTGAGTTAGAGCTGGGCACCCAAACCATTTCTATTAGTCCTTATTGTATGTCACCTGCTGAGCCAGAGAGCTTAAGACTCAACTTTAGTTGTCTTAATGTATCGCCTTAGGGTTCTCCCTTTTTGTTTGTAAAGAAAAAAATGCCTCTATGCATATGTGTATCAACTACTGAAATTTTAATGGTGTTACAGTGAAAAATAAGTATCCCGTGCCTTTTATTGATAACTTGTTTGACCAACTTCAGGGTTCGGTAATATTTTCTAAGATTGATTTATGGTCGGTTTACTATCATTAATGGATTCGGATGGAGGATATCCCAAAGACAGCATTTATGACTCGATATGGCCATTATGAGTTCCTTGCGATGGCTTTTGGGTTGACTAATGCACCCATAGCCTTTATGGATTTGATAAATCGGGTGTTTAAGCTGTATCTTGACTCTTTTGTAATTGTTTTCATCGACAACATCTTAGTGTATTTTTGGAGTAGAGAGGGCCATTGCCATTGAGGATTGTGCTTAGACTATAGTAGGTCATCAGCTTTTTCCAAGTTCTCAAAGTGTGAGTTTGGCTTGAGTCAGTTACATTTCTTAGACATGGTGGTGTCCAAAGAGGATATTAGTGTTGATCCGACTAAGGTTGCACCTATCCATGATTGGCCTAGAACAACTATTATGTTCTAGCTTTGTTGGACTTGCTAAATATTATGTTCATTTTGTTGAGGTCTTCTCTTCTATAGCAGTGCCATTGACTAGATTGACTAGAAAGGATGTTCCTTTCCAGAAGTTTGATGAGTGTGAGACATCCTTTTAGAGGATTAAGACTAAATTGACTTCTGCTTCTGTGTTGACATTGTCGATTGAGGGTCATAGTTTCTCCATATATTGGTCTGGGTTGTGTTTTTATGCAGCAGGGTCAGGTGATTTCTTATGCTTCTAAAAAGCCTAAGGTTCATGAGCGTAACTAACCCACCAATAACTTGGAGTTGGCGGCGGTAGTTTTTGCACTCAAGATTTGTCACCACTATCTTTATGGAGTCCGTTGTGAGATCTTCACTAACTACTATAGTCTTCAGTATATTATGAGTCAAAGTCAGCTTAATGCTTGCTAGCACAGATGGATCGAGTTGCTAAAAGACTATGATATTTCTATTTTATACCATCCGAGAAAGGAAAATATGGTAATGGATGCCTTGATTCGGAAGGTGGTGAGTAGGGGTAGTTTGGCATCCTCAACGGTTTTTGAGAGGTCGTTGTCTTCTATTGTTCTATCCTTAGCTAACTATTTAGTTCGACTTAAGATTTATTATTCAGGTTGCATTCTAGATACTATTGAGGCCCGTTCTACTTTAATTAATTATTACCAGCAACGCCAGCTTAAGGATCCAGCTTTGGTTGATATTTATGATTGGTTGTTGCATGGTAAGCCTCATAAGCCTATCTTGGGTTCAAATGGCATTTTGAGATTTGGGGGTCGAATTTTTGTACCAAGAGTTTATGGATTTGACTCCATATGGCAAAGTATCAACCTACTTTGGGATGCCTTAGATATGGTTTGATAGATTCAAGATAAACTTCAAGCTGCCCAGAGTAGGTAGAAGAGTTATTCAGACTGTCATAGTTGTGCCTTGGACTTTAGTGTGGGTGATAGATTCTTCTTGCATGTATCTCCCATAGAGGGCATGATGAGGTTTGGTAGGAGGGGGCAAGCTAAGTCCCTAGTTTATTGGTAGTGTTTCTTATAAGTTAGTGTTGCTCACATATTTTTAGCTATATATCTAGTGTTTCATATTTATATATTGATACGGTATGTTCCTGATGAGTCGCATGCGCTTTGATATGATTCGATTCAGGTTAACGAGGGTGTGTCAGTTGTTGAAGAGCCAGTTTAGGTCTTGGATAGAGAGGTGAGGAAGTTGAGATCTCGTAAGATTCTTATAGTTAAAGTGCAGTGCAGGGATCATCTTGCAAAGGAGGCCACTTGGGAGATCGAGAGTGAGTTGAGGTCTCAGTATCTGCATCTATTTAAGCCTTCAGGTATTGCCTTATTCTGAATTTTGGGGACGAAAGTCCTTTTTAGTAGTGGATATTGTAATGACCCTTTTGATTATTTTTGCAATCTCACATTTTATTGCATTCTAAATCTTTCCTTTAGAGGCTCTAAGTCATTTATTACTTATAAGAACTGGCGGTTCAGTTCTCGGGTCATTTTTAGGTCACTATGTCTGTTTTTCTATTTTAGAGACTTTAGTATTAGAATTATTAACTTTAGTCAACATCCTATGAAAGATCTTCTTTCCCCCATATAGATATTGAATAGAACGAGTTCGCTTCATGATTTCGTGACATACCAAATAAGGGAAATAAACTCAAAATCAAATTCTAATAGTTTTGTTAGATCTAGAACGTTGATTTTGGTCTGGATGGACTCTTGGTTTGATCCCAAGAGCTTTAGTGTTGAGTTTATGCAATTTTATGTGTTTTATGTGCTTTATGTTTCCTAAGTGGAACTTGGGTATTCATATTTTGATCGGAGCCTCAAATTAAAAAACTGAATGCACCATCAGCTCCAAAATGTCTAGTTTGGGTTAGATGAGTTTTCCATTCGGGATTTTGATCAATCTGGCTCATTTCAAATACCTCGTTGGAAAGTTGGATTTTTTGCAAAGTGTTGACTTTGGTCAGCATTTTGCAAAGTCCTTAATATCGATTCCATACAATTGGCATATTTGGTTTGTGTGTATCAGACTCTGTTTTTAGGCCTTGAGACCCAAATTCTTCCTTTAACAAGTTGCAGATTTTCAAATATCTAGTACAGTTAAAAATGTTCAGCATGATCACGGTGTGGTGGAGCGATCGTGTAATTTTTTCTATTTAGCACTAACGTGTTGTAGGGGTACCGGTGGCACTGCCTTACATGGGTGGTAGCTGGCGCAATCGCGTTCCCTTGGCATTGTTGGTGCTAAATGTTGCTCCCACCACTTTAGGATAGTGTTGTCATGCATTGTTAGCGCCAATTCCTTCCCCATACTCTTAGCAAGATCACATTAAATGTTTAGTAATCCAATTGGCACCGATGGCGCTTTCTAACACTGACAGCATTGTTCCATGATCCGATTTCACGGATCATGATAGCACCTACTATACCACCAGTAGGAGAACCAAACCCAAAGTCCGAAGCAGAAGCGGAGGAATACTATATCAAATGCGAAAAGCATAAGTTCAATAAATAGTGTATAAATAAAATAAAACGGAAGTAATAGAATCAAATAACATGCCCAAAACCCGGTATCAATGTCAAATGAACCACTAAGTACAGAACGAGAAATCAAAATGTCTAATATAACTATGTCTCTGAAATACATGGAGACTAAATAGAAATGCCAAATCCAAAGGGAAGCAGGTAAAAGCCGGATGCCAAGCTCACCCTAAAACCCTGAAATAGAATGAAATTTGCACAAATAACTAGCTGTAATCACAGTCAGGAACCCATACTCGGATCTGTACATGTGCAAGTGTAGTATGAGTATAAGCTACCGAAGCAACCCATACCCAGTAGGCTTTAAGGGCCCACTAGGAACATAACAATAACAACAGCAGTAAATAATGAAATACAATAAAAGGGTCATGGAAGCAAATAGCACCTAAGAAAAGCTAGCTACTCAAATAGGAATAAAGTAACATATAGATATGTATCACTAGCTAAACACATAATAGGATCTCAGGAATGAAGGAAGACGTACCCGAAAACCATACAACAGTATATGTGAATAACAATACAATAAATAGGAGTCAAAAGAAGACAAGAAGAGAACATGGATAGTATACCAGTAACCTCGAGTAAAGGATGAACGAATGAATAATAATATAAGACACAAATCCCAAATATCATGAAGTGTCAATTAACTAACAATAACAACTAAGCAATAATAATTATAATAAAGTAATGCAAATAAACACTGACAAGTCCCCTAG
Organism: Withania somnifera; assembly: GCA_039654485.1. Lineage (NCBI taxonomy): Eukaryota > Viridiplantae > Streptophyta > Magnoliopsida > Solanales > Solanaceae > Withania > Withania somnifera. The sequence continues at coordinate 13,026 of JBDJHY010104432.1, forward strand.
AAAGAAGTGCAGCGTACACAGAAACACACTCACCTTTAGGCATCTACATACTACAGGGTACATCAAAGAAAACGAGTGTAGAAAAGTAAATACAACCATATGAAGTAACCAGTCCTACGTACGCTACTCTTCCGGTACCTGTATGTACAGCAGGAAGAACCCCTGGAAGGCTAACCTAAATATTACCGGTATATCACTCCTCCATCCTATACCCCCCTCTGTGTCAGTCGTAGCTCAGAGGCTATGATCTCTAACGTAATCATATCCTCACATCCCAAATCTCAGAACTTCAAGGGTCTCAATAGTCTGGCATCTCATACCAAATATCAATAGTCTCGTCAAGTTGTACTCAGCAAGTCAGGGTGTACAATACCTATATATCATAATATCACCAATATCCTTATTAAATCAGGTATCATCAAGTTTCCATAACCAGTAGTGCCACAAGTGTCAAAAAGTTATACTCATTGGTACGATGATGGACTTAAGTCCCACAGGCTTTATTGAAGGGAGTTGGTCTCAAGTCTCAGCATTTATTAGTCAAATGATAATTACCTATGCCAGGGTGTAAAGCCTGGGCTAAAACAAGTAAAAATAGTATTACCGGGTGCTCGATACAATGCCGAGTCTAAAACAGTTAAAAAGGCACTCACTTCTATTATTATTAAATATTCCAATTTATCAGCTTAAGTCATCATTCCTTATTGTTA
>JBDJHY010104542.1:0-13734 GCA_039654485.1 Withania somnifera
ATGAGTAATTCTACTAGTACAGGGGTTCACTTTCTCACCATAGGTCATTTATATAGCATGTATTCGTATGGCTTGTCCGTCTCGCCTAGAGTTGGGGCGTGACAAAAGTGGTATCAGAGCAGTTCGTCCTAGGGAGTCTACAATGCCGTGTCTAGTAGAGCCTTACTTATGAATGTGTTGCGCGCCACATTTATATTTAGGGGGTTTCTTGGACATTTAGGAAATGTAATTCTCTTTCACTTTTAGATCGTGCAATAGAGCATAAATAATGAGTATATTCTTACTCATACCTTGATTGACATTATTTTTATTATGTATACTTTGGCTTAGTCAACGGTGGCAAAAAAGCATGCACCATTATTTTCCCAAAAGGCCATCTATTAAGAGGGTCTCAAGTTATCAAGATTCAGGTATTAAGCTCACTTAGTTCAACCCTCTCAGTCAATAGTAGAATGAATTTAAGTCCTTATGTTACTTCTCTAAAATTTACTAATATTTATTTAAAAATTATAAAAATATATTATAAATCACAATAATTAAGTTTAAAATATTTTAAAGACATAATTAAAAAAATTAAAAGTGATTCACGAAACTCTATCGGTGACCAGCTCAAATAATCATTTCATCCTGCTACTTTTGTAGAATTACTAATATGTATTTGAAATCTACAAAAAAATACTATAAATTACAATAATTAATTTTAAAATATCTAAACACATAATAAAAAAAGTAGTTGATTCGCGAAACTCTATCAGTTGTGTACAAATTAGAATAAATTAAAAATAATATAAAAAGTAATATAAATTACAATAATTGACAACTTATTTAAAAGACATATAAGAAATCGAATTTGGGGTCAAAAATTTGTAATTACAAATAAATTCGTCAAATTTAAGTGTGAGGTATGGAGCTTAGGGTCAACGTTAAAAATTTACAATAAGCTCCTCAAACTTCCGAATAGAGAAAGTATCAGATACAATTTAAAAATGATATAATAATTATTATAAATCACAATAATTAACAACTTAAAGTATTTAAAAGAGACAAGAATATTTAATTAACTCTCGAAATTAGGATTGTTTGGATAGATGAAGTAACAATTATAATTTAAAATGATGTAAAAAGTATTATCAATCACAATATTAACAACTTAACTATTTAAAAGACATGTAAAAGATTTGATTGAATCTCGAAATTGAGACGGATGAAGTACCCCAAGTTTTAGTAATTACAAAGAAGTTACTCAAACTAAGTGAAAGTTTGATAGCTTAGGGTCAAGTTTAAAAAAATACAAATAAGCTTCTCAAACTTTCAGATCGAGAAAATAACATATAATTTAGAAATAACGTAACAAGTATTATAAATTACAATAATTAACAATTTAAAGTATTCAAAGGAAATACCAAAAATTTGGTTAACTTTTAAAACTGAGATGGTTTCAGATAGAGAAAGTACCGTATATAATTTTATTGACGTAAAATGAATTATAAATTACAAAAATTAACAACTTGAAATATTTAAAAGACATATAAAAAATTCGAGAGACTTGCAAAATTGAGATGGATGAAGTACCCCGTGTTTTAGCAATTGCAAATAAGTTGCTCAAACTTAAGTGGGAGTTTAAAGAGCTTAGGGCAAGTTTGAGAAATTATAAATAAGCTTCTCAAACTTTCGGATACATGAAGTAACATAGTGAATTTTAAAATGACGTCAAAAATACTATAATCACAATAATTAACAACTTAAAGTATTTAAGACAAATAAAAAATTTGATTGACTCTTGATATTGAGAGGGAGGTGCATTATCAAATCTATTTTGGAGGTTTAATATTTTTTTCGTATTTCGAGAGACTCGAACTCAAAATCTCAGAGAATAAATAAAAATCATATTCATTGATTGAAACTTTTCTACAACGTACCACCTAAAAATATTTTAATTGTTATAAAACAAGTTAAAATAAGTGCAAGTAATTTAATTATTGTAATAAAAATTTGGTTGATTCTTCAGATTTTATCTATGTTATATAAATTGAGACAAGGGAGCAATACGTATTACCTGAAAACAACTTAAAAAGTTTTATAAATCACAACAATTAACAACTTGAAATATTTAAAAATTATATAAAAATTTGGGTTGCCTCTCCAAGTTCAGCCAGTGTCATATAAATTGAACTACATGAAATAACATATAAAGAATTTCATTATATTTTAAATTTTGTATTTAATCAAATTAATACACTTGAACTACGATAGAAGGAATACATATTATTGCAAACTAAATTAATCAATTTGATTACACTAAATACAATATTAAAACCGTGCATAGCACGAAAACACTCCGCTATTACATTTATAGCTCTTTAAATTTATTACTATTAAGTTTTGTTTATACATTCAAAATTATAATAGAATATTTTTAATTCATATTTAAAACAGTTTTACAAGCATTTAGATGCAAATAAATTAATGTTATGAAATATGCCTCTTTTTTTAGTTTTAGTTTCTATACATGCGATGACTTATTAGGGTTAGTGCATATAATTGAAGACATTAATATATTTACATTATGGGCGCTAAAAAACACACTCAAAAGCTTTTTTAAAATTATAAATAAAAAGTGTTTAGTGAAAACATTTTATGATGTATTCAGATATTTAATCAGAATAAATTATTAATCAGAATAAATTATTATTTAAAGGTGTATATAAAATTTACTAACAGTTGAAAGGTTACTGATATATTACTCCATCTTAATTTATGCAACATATTTCTATTTTTAATCGATTTCAAAATATTATCATTTATATTTAAAAATAACGTAACTTAGTTCTAATTTAGTTTTGAATTTAATAAAAAAAATTTATGATCATACAAATATTATTACTTACGTTATAAACACTTTATATACTATTATTCCGCATAACTAGTACTTTCTTTGTCCATCTTTAGTTGTCACTTTTAACTCTTGATATATAAATTAAGAAACAATAATTAATAGGAATGATTTTACTATTTCACCATTCTATAATAAAATTTTATGCTTTAAAAAATGTATCAAAGATTGGATGGTGTTTTAATAGTTAGGGTAAATAGGTAAAAATGATAAATTATCTATTGAATTTTCAAACATGACAACTATTATTATACAACTATTTATGATATAAGTGACATCTAAAGATGAACGGAGGAAGTAACATTTATAACCAAAGGACCTAATATGAATACGACATAGTTACTATATATAGTTTCGATGATTTAATTTTATACTCCTTCCATTTGAAAAATTGACCTAGTTTTATTTTTTCTATTTAAAAAAAATGACGCTTTCCTTTTATGGTTAGACTTTAATTATAACTTTTCTCTTAGCATCATTAACGCCACAATATTAAAGAACATTTTAATATATTTGACTTAATTTTAATTTAATACCACATAATTCAAAAATCTTTTTTATTTCTTCAATTTCGTGTCAAGTCAAAACATGCCTTTTTTGCAATAGAGGGAGTATGACTAGAAATTGATGTAAATAATTGTATAAAAACTTAATTGAAAAAAAGGACACTTAATTTCTTTTTACTTTATTTTTTATAATTTTAATTCTAAAAAGTAAAAAAGGATGGAGTCAGAGTCCTTTTTGTATACTTTTAAAATTTTTGGTCAACTTATAGCATTTTAAAAGTACATCTAGGTCCCTCACTATTTTCATAGACTAAACTTCAAGTCTTCAACTTATTTCTCTCTCCACCTCATTCTCATTTTTTTCTTAATTCTAAATCTTTTCATTGGATTTATCTTCTCCTTCAATCTCGAAGCTCTACATTTATTGTTATCAAATCTATTATTTTTTGATTTCAAGCATTTTAAGATTTATATACACACACAAAAAAAAAAATGCTTCTATTCCTCTTTAAAAAATACTTGTTTTTTTTCTTTCCGGCCTTTTTTTTCTCTTATGGAAGATCATTCGATAACTAGTAAGTTTTCACTACTTAGCCATTGTTATCAATAAGTTTTTAATTTTTTCAGTTATGTTAAAGGTTTAATGTTTTCGGCATAGATTCTAGCCTTTTTAGTTACAGTATTGATGGAGTTATTACCCTTAACTCATGAGATCACAGTTATCATCATCAATCTCAACTCCATTCAGTAGTTTAGGTCGTTATTTGTAAGAGATCCAGTTTGCTTGTCTTATACATTGTACGAAAAATTGTACCGTTATCGACCAGACACTCAATTATAGACCACATTCATTCTAGGCATCAACAATAGCCTAGGCATTGACCATTTTGTGCTCTTTGAAAGAAGAAAACAAATGAATCACATTAACACTATTTTCGTATACCATTTCTTAAAAAACCCACAAAGTAATTATTATTAAAGGAAAAAATATATTTTTATGCTTTCATTTGGCCCCCTTCTGATATGTTGATGCTCGATGTTTAAAACTTCTTTAAAAATATCATTGAACTTACTGCTAAATGGGTGTATATTTTTTCAAATTTTCTCTCAGTTATTGATTGTCCAAGTTCTCCACATTTTATCTATATTAATTTGAGTCATTATTGCTTGTTTAATTATTTTTATTAAAACATATTGTATCCTTAAAACTTAACAAGTTTCTTGGAGGTTTAGAAAAGAACAATGCATCTTATATAACAAGTTTGATCCCTTTAGGCAGAAATATACCTTCTGAATCCTTCAACCAATTTTGAATTACCAGAAATTGTAGTAACATTTTTTTTTCTAAGCAAATAAAAAAAGTATTTCTTATCTTTAAAGATGACATGCATTGTTGTCACGACCCGATTTCGGATTATGATGACACCTACTATACCACCAGTAGGAGAACCAAATCCCATAATCCAAAGCCGAACCGGAGGATTACTTTATTAAATCCAGAGGTATATTAAAATTCAAGACGAAAGATAATAAATTTGCGGAAGTATTAAAGAAAGAAATAACACCCAAAATTCAGTATCAGTGTCAAACGAACCACTATGTACAGAATGAGAAAACTGAAGTAAATGTAGTATAAAAATGTTTCGGAAATACAATGGAGATCAACAAAATATAAGTCCAAAGAGAAGCAGGAACAAGCTGGATGCCAAGCTCACCCTGAATCCCCGATGTAAATAAGATCTGAACGAACAATTGTCTCTATATCATAAACGGGAACCTGTACTCGGATCTGCACATGTGCAAGTGTAGTATGAGTATAAGCCGCCGAAGCAACCCGTACCTAGTAGGATTCGAGGGCCCACTGAGCACATAACAATAATAAAAGAAGTAAATTACAGAGTACAAGAAGAAGGGGTCATAGAAGAAAATAGGACAATACAGGAAACTACCAACTCAAGTACGAAACAAGTGTCACATAGACTGTTAGTGCTAGCTAATCACATAACAGGATCGTAGGCAATGAAAGAGAACAAAGCTGGAATCCTTGCAACAACATATGTGAAATATAACACAATATATGGGACTCAAAGAAGATAGGATTAGAACATGATTGGTATACCGATAACCTCAAGTGAAAGGATAATCGAACGAGTAAAAGTATAAAGCACTAATCCCACACAACATGAAATAACAAGTAACCGATAAGGATAACTACATAGTGATACGAATAATAAAGAAAAACAATTAAACGCTGATAAGTTCCCCAAAAAAATGTGCAGCATATACCAAAAGAAACACGCTCACCCGTAGGCATCACCACACTACCAGGGGTACACTGAAGAAAACAAATGCAGAAAAGTAACAAATACATGATCATCATAGAACCTCACATCCCACTTTCAGAACCGCATTGAATCACAATCGACACATTGTGCCCCGCAATAGTGTTATTCCTCCGGCATCTAGTGCCTCACATCAATGTTATACCGCCGGCACATAGTGCTTCATATCATATCAGTGAATCCGCTAGCCGTACTCAGCAAGTTAAGGCGTTCAACGCCAATGTATATAGTAGTATCACCTATGGTCATTAATAATCGATATCATCATGTTTCAACAACCGCTAGTACCACGTATGTTAAAAAGTTGTACTCACTGTCATACGATGAAGATCTTAAGTTCCAGCGCTGTACTCACTGCCGATTCTGGGTCTAACTCAAGTGTCAGTATTTATTAGTAAAAGGATACATTTTCCGGTGCAGGGTGTGATGCCTGGACTAAAACAAGTGAAAACAGTATTACCGGGTGCTCGATGCCATGTCGAGACTAAAATCATAAAAGATAAATACTTATACTGCTATATAACTTTATGATCAAATCATCCGCTAGCCACTATGGCTCATAAAGCAGGAGGTGATACTACCCAGCCTCGATACACTCTCATCGGAGCCTTAGGCTTGGTCTCTCCGTACCATGAATGCACATCATATCAACAACACATATATATCAATATATAATCATGAATTATACCCTGCCTATCCCTTGCACAGGTATCTCTAATCAAATGCTAAGTCTCGGGCCCCATATTACTAGGGTGCTAAAATATCAATATCAACATAGAACTGATGAAAGAATGGTACCATGTTACTATATAACCTAGCTAAATAACCCAAGGATGCTATATAGTACAATGATTAAAGATATAACCCCAGAGATAGCCCCACAGAGCCTACTTGTCATCTGACGACAAAGCGCTGTAAATCCATGAATCATACTCCGACTGATGTTAAACGGTCTCTAAATAATATGAAACTCACAACAAAGTATTATATATGTTAATATGAGCCTAACGATATATTTTACGCTAATTTTTGGACTAGGCCAATGAATCTGGCCTAAAATGGGCTTGCGGGCAGCTTGCCGAAACTGAAAATATATTTCACTACAGAGTTCCCAATGCTATCAAGAACTCGTGCTCAAATTTTAGCACAATGCAAACATGGGAAGGGCTCCAAATCAGCTTGGACAGGTTTTACCATAAAGGGGTCAAAGATTAAATCTTTACAAATTTAACGTTGGAATTATGATTAATTTAATGATCATAGGAGCAATGTATATCTAAATAATGAAGAATTATATGAAAATAACCATATTGTGGGATGATTTCATCAACCTCAACTATTGGTGTCATTAATAGTGGAATACTAAGAAAATTAAAGAAGAAGAAGAGAAGAAAACTTACCCAAATTCATGTAGAAATCGATGGAAATCATTGAGAAGATTTTCCTTGGATGTGGGATGGTGTTTTGGAAGAGTTTTATCTTTGGAACAAAAGAATTCATGGTTTTTGGTTGAAATAAAATGTAAGGGTTAGTGCAGGAAAAATATATACTGCCAGCAACGCTCTTCATCACGATCGCGTGGGAAATGGAAATTAGCCTTCGTGATCGCATGGCTTAGGCCGCAATCAAATAGAGTACCCTGAACCTTACTTCATCATGATCATATGGGTGAAGCTCATGATCGTGAATCACACTAGGTCACTGAATCGTAATCGCGTAGAGGTACATGACTTGTACCAGTTGCAGATCTTTTTTGCATTTTTTAGAATTTTTGTCCAGGGGTTTGAGGATCAATGGAGTTTAATTTAACAATATAATTATGAAAATAGCATGGAAATGACATTCCAGATTCAAAAAATTTGACGAAACTAAAATCCGAGGTTGTTTACTCAAAATAACCCCTCAAACCAAAAGAAGCCAAAAGTACATTGTTCCACCAATACCTAAAAAATGCAACGACAAGTCCAAAAATTATGCCAACACCTCTCCTAGCCTAAAATCAATATTTTAGAGTTTCTATAAGTGTTAGAATCCCGATCCAAGACTCCGAGTATCAAATTACCACTCAAGCTCCTCTTTAGGCTTTAAGCTTAAATAAAATCCACAATTTCTCATAACTTGCAAACGATAACTCCAAAACACAAACTTAAGGTCAATCTATACTTTGTTTGGTATTCTAAAGCTAATGGAACTGTTGAAATTAAATTCCAGGATCATTTTGAAGGAAATTTGACTTTGGTCAACAAGTACATAGTTTTAGGCTCTAAAATAGGGAATTTGAGATATTTCTCAACTGAGTCTCCAGTGATCCAAACTATTGGTCCCAAAAAGTCATAAATGACTTGGAGTAACTATTGAAATTCTCTATAATACAAAATTCCATGTATTTATCATAAATGATCATGAGGGCCATTACACCTATGCTTCGTCTTTGGACTACGAGGTTTGGTTTTCCTACTGGTGGTATAGTAGGTGCCATCATGATCTGCAAAATTGGGTCTTGACACTTACGATCTTAGACTTGGGTTATGTGTGAAGTAATAGTACTACTTAGCATCCCAGGGTTGGGAATTTAGGTCGGTACCCTTGACCCTATCTTGTTCTCAATTTCGTATTGATGTTTTATTTTAATTATAGAATACTTTTTGGTTTACACTGACTCTAGAGCATAGATAGGATTATCGGGCATGTTCTCCCCGACATCGATTTCAATGGTTATTCTTGAATTAGTGATTTCGAGCTTGTGTAGGGGTGAAAGTACATGTTGTCATCCTTGATTGTGATTGTGCTCATTGTTATTCATGCATGTCATCGTCGTGTTACTGATACTTTATGCACTTGCTTGCACTGTTTATGGCTAATAGCCCAGTATTGATGATTTTGGAACCTTGCATGATCCTGATAAACCCATTTTCAATTATTTATTTTGCCTTAAAGGTCTGTTTTAGGATACTGATGACTTGTATTACTTGAGATTTGGACAATGAAATATGAGCACAAAGATTTTAGATATTACCGTCTATCAAGTTATAAAAATGATTTATAAGAAGACTTTTTACTTAAATAAACTATTTTATGGTTTTTTTAAATTAGTCTAAGACCTGATTGTCGATCAGGTGCCCGGTACTACTTCTTTTACTATTTTAGTCTAAGCCCTAAAACTTTGCATCAGGTACATTACCTCGAGCCTCCACCTGATGTTGGACACTGAGTATTAGTTATTACCTGATTTTGTCCCACTTATGGTTGGTTATGGATATTGAGTTTTTGGCTGATTCTAGACCTGGTTACAGCTGGGTAACTAAGAATATTATAGTATGTGATTTTGTTACCATATTCAGTATGAGCCTCTGTTTTGATATTTATTAGTATGCGGAGTGATCTCCTCCATGGACCTTGTCGACTCGGTGTCTATACATAGTGCGAGTGTGCGAGGGGTATATAGCAGAGTAGTAGATATATTGTAAAATTTCCTTCCATGAGTTCCTTCTTACCATGCCTACGGCCTTTTGAAGGATGAGCATACACATCTACGTATAATGGTTCATGTTTGTCTTACTTTCCGCACTTATTTTCTTGGATGATTTCTTTTGGAATTCATGGGGTGCCTACGGTTGAGCGTGATTACTTGTAATTATCTGCTTGTTTACCTTCTATCCTTGTTTATGGTTATCATTTGGCAGGGCTTAGATTTTCCTTAATTAGTAGATGTTATTTATGTATGGGTTCTGTTTTATTATACCTTCTCCCTTCTTCCTTTATTGAGGTTACTAGTGCACCACCTTTATTTATTTTCCATACTTGAATAATGGTTTTGAAGACTCAAGTATGCTCTCATTCCTTTATTTTGGTTCTTTCATTGTTGTGATTAGCTAGCTTGATTAATTATTCATTGTTTCCTTTATTTATCTGTAGCGAACAATACTTGCCTATACTTGTACTCCTCGATTTTTGTGAATTATTTCTTCACTATATGTTATTTACTGCTTTTGATTCTTATATATGCCTAGTTAGCCTATTATGCTAACTGAGTACCCATTGTTTTGGTACTCACACTATACTTCTGCATCTTTTGATGCATACTTGAGTATGAGTGGTCGTCCTTGATTCCAGATTATCCTTATTCGAGGTAGATGATGGCTTTTGGTGTCCGTGGCTTGCTTTTACCTCTCTTTATCTTTCATTTTTGTCATTAGTACTATTGTAGATAGATATTACATTTCCACTTCAGACTTTGTATCTATTTTCTTAGAGGCTCATGTACTAGTTTACTAGGTTTTGGGGATTTCTTTTATTCTACTAAGACTTTTGTGTGTCCTATCCTTATTTATACTATTATTTTTTTCCGTATTTATTTATTACTTTTTCTTTTCATACTTGTTGGCTGCTTCTCCTACGATGGGAAGTAGGTTCCCTCATGATCAATGAAATTGAGTCATGACAAGTTTTCAACTTCCTGTCCTGCCTATCTAAGATAGCCACAGGCTCCTCCTCATAGGTTAAATCTGGATCGAACATGACATACTTATAATGAAAAATATACGAATCATCAGAATATTCTTTCGAACCATAGAAAGATGGAATGTAAGATGCAGCGCTGACAAGCTACATGGAAAAGCTAACTGGTAAGCCACCTCTCTAACATGCTTCAGGATCTCGAATGGGATAATATACTGAGGCATAAGCTTTCCCTTATTCCCAAATCTCATCAAACTTTTCATGGGAGACACTTTTAGCATTACACAATCACCCTCTATAAACTCAAAGAGTCAAACCCGTCTATCAGCATAACTCTTATGTCTGCTCTGAGCTGTACATAATTGGTTATGAATGACTGATCCATAGCATCACAAAGAAGATCTATATCTAGGTCCCTCGCTTTAAATACATCAAACCAACCAATAGGATATCTATTCCTCCAACCATATAAGGCCTCAAAATATGCCATATGTACACGAGAGTAATAGTTGTTGTTATAAGAAAACTCCACCAACAAAAAAGGCTTACCCCAAATTCTATCATGCAAGAATGTAGCATATCCTCCAGAACCTGAATAGTCTACTCAGACTAGCCATCAGTTTGAGGGTGAAAGGTAGTTCTTATATTAAATTGAGTGCCCAAACCATGTTGTAATGATCTCCAAAAATGTGAAGGGAATAGTACCCGCGGTTGGATTTGACAAAAATAGGGATTCCATGTAACTGAACAATCTAACTAATGTAAATCTCCGCTAGCTTCTCAGTCATATAATCAACCTTGACCAAAATGAAATAAGAAGATTTAGTCAATCAGTTCAGCATAACTAAAAATAATGTAAAAATTATACCATGTCAAAGATAATCAAGTTTGCCCATGTGTCATAACCCACTATTGAAACCATACAGTATCAGTACACCAGATCCACCACTAAGGACTCTCCTACATGTGTGGAAACATGTACTGGGACTGGTAGAGAATCACTTATCATATCAAACCCAGAAGTAAAATATGTAGACACATATGAATAAGTAGAACCCAAATCAAGTAGTACCGAACCAGGTTGATGGCATACTAGAACAATACTTATAATCACTGATTCTAAGGCCATAGCCTTTAGTCTACTTGGAAATTCATAGCAATGATCCTTCCACCTCCATAAGGGTCAAACGTCTTGTAGTACCCACTAGAAACATGGCTCTACCTCCGTCTCCCCATAACCTCAACTACCTCTACCAGACTTTTCTATACGTTGACCTCTCATCGAAGGCACTGGTGCTAGAAGTAAGGTCTCCTACAAAAATGGGTGGCATAGTATCTAGAGATACCTGTCCCCCAATATTATGAATCTTTAGCTCCATGGAGGCTTACCTATCCTTACTTCATGCAAGTGTAGCTTTTTGGACCTTAGCTCAAGTCCACTTCTAAGCCCTACCTATAACAGGTGCATCCTCAATAGGAGCATGGTCAGTACCTCCTATGGTTGCCTATATAGTCCTTTCCATCTATCACAAATCAAACCTCATCTTAATACGCTTACATACATAGCACAATATAAGAATGAGAAAAAAAGGGGAATAACTTCCTAAGATTTTGTATCCTCTCGAAGATAGGTAATGGATTCCTCTTGAAGATAGGTGCAGATTTCAGTATGTTTGATCACTATTCTTTTGATCAAGTCTGTGGCTTGAGAGTTCTTAGAGTTAAGGTAGATTTTTGTCATTAGGTAGATGCTTAAACTCTTTTATTTATGTATTAGATCCTACTTTAGTATCCTAGACATTTTAGAATATGTATTTCATTTTTTGGTTTTTTATTCCTTATATTAGAGGCTTGTCACTGTGACATGATTTCTGGGTAGTTTTATAAAAGGATTTTATATTGCACCATTTTTTCTTCTCACTGATTCATTTACATACTGTATTTACCCTTATAGATTTATAAAGGCTTACCTATCTAGCTTGCTTAAGGAAGGTGCCATCACGACCTGGGATTTTGGATCGTGAAAAGATGGTATTAAAGACCTAGGTTCAGTGGGTCTCACATATGTACAACCAAGCTTATTATAGTCTCCCGGATCAGTACGGAGACATTTGTTACCAATCTTTGTAGAGGATATAGAATCTTTGTAGAGTTTTTCCCTTTATTTATTCATTTTATCCTATGTTATGTTTTTCCGCAATATGAGATGAGGTTTGTTTTGATGGTAGATGGATAGTTCTAGGTCAATGAAAAGAGGTATGGTTGTACTTACCGATGAGGCATCGATTAAGAGTCAGCGACGTTCCATAAGACTAGGAAAAATCAAAGATCGAGGTGTCGCTCCTGTGAGAAGTCAGGATAGGGCAGCATCCATGGAGCAAGAGATTCATGAGGTTGAAGTACATGCAGCTACAGATATTGTTATCATTCCATTGCTTTAGGATATATTTCTCATAATGTTAGGTGTGTTGGATATTATGGATAACGGTGGGGGTGTAGTTTGCATACCCCGGGGTTTATAGGATCATATAGGAGCACAGACTCTATATCAACAACAGTAGGTTCCTATCCTATATGATCAGGGGGGAGACACCCATGGTCTATAGAAATGAGTAAATATTGTTACGAAGTGTTGGGGACCCACTGTCCTTAAATAAGTCATGTTAGACGACGAGAAACATATTATGAGAAATTTAGGAAAATGGATCCCCCAATATTTTAGGGTAGTAGAACAAATAAAGCTTATGAGGTTGGAAGGTTCACAGAAGGTCCTATATACATTCCTATAATTGTGTAGGCTAGCCTGTGAGTAGTCGTAATCTTATATTTTAGATAGGAAACTCAGATCACCTCTTATTACTTGGGACGAGTTTGTATAGGATTTTTATGAATGATATGTCCCTTTGAGTGTGAGGGAGGAGAACATGAGTATATTTGAGACTTTTTCCCAGGGGAACATAAGAGTATCAGAATATGACACTTAATTTTGTGCATTATCCATGTTTTTCAACTCACTTATTTTGTACCCAACTTAGAGGGTTTATTGTTTTGTTCGTGGAATTGCATATACTATTCATATGTGAGTGTCACGACCCGATTTCTCGGATCATGATGGCACCTACTATCCACCCAGTAGGAGAACCAATCCGATAATCCGTATCCGAAGCGGAGGACTACAACAGTGAATAATGATAAAACTCAAGTTATAAAAAAAAAAATAAGCGGAAGACAACCCAAAACATTGATGTCAACGCCGAACAAACCTCTATATATAAAAGAGTATCCAAAAAGGAAATATATACAATAACCAACAATATCTCCGGAATACAAAGGAGATGAACCAAAAATAAAATATACAAGGAGGAGAATCAGGCTAAAGCTGCACGCCAAGCTCACCCTGAAGTCTCGAAGCTGAAGAGGACGAACGAACGGCGCTCGCAATCAAGGAGGAGGAGGAAGACCTGTACTCGGATCTGCACATACACAAGTGTAGTATGAGTACAAGCCGCCGAAGCAACCTGTACTCAGTAGGTTT
>JBDJHY010104764.1:0-13733 GCA_039654485.1 Withania somnifera
CTTAAACAATTTCCACAAATTGGCATAACTTGCAAACGAAGCCTCCAAAACACAAAATTAAGGTCAATATTGACTTTTTTTGGCATTCCAAAGTTAATGGAACTGTCAAAATTAAATTCAGATGTCATCTTGAAGGAAAGTTGACTTTGGTCAACACTACTTAACTTTAGGCTCTAAAATAGGGAATTTGAGATGTCTCTCAACCGAGTCGCTAGGGATTCGAACTTTAGGTCCCAGCAAGTCATAAATAACTTAAGGCAACTAATGAAACTCTCTTAGATACAAGACAATGCGATTTTATTATAAATGACCTTAAGGGTCATTACAATTGACCATACCCTTTTACCCAAATCTCATAATTCCTTTAGTAGGAGAAAACTTCAATAATAACCAATAATCAAAACTAAACTTTAGGTCCGTCCTCCTCACATCAGCATAAGATTTATTCCTACTCTAAGTTATCTCAATCTATCCTTGATTATCTCAACTTTTTAAATGGAATTATGTACTAACTCTGGCCCTATATTGGCTGCCTCACCAACTTCAAACCATCCAATAGAAGATCTACACCGCCTCTCATAAAGTGCCTTAAATGGGTCCATTTGAATAGTAGAGTGGTAGCTTTTATTATATGCAAATTATGTCAAAGGGAAGTGGTCATCCAACTACCCTTGAAGTCGAATGTGCAAGCCCTTATCATATCCTCCAAGTTACAACTAGTCCACAGGTGAAAATTTATGTCAAGATGAACCTAGGTTCAAACACCCTTCTAAAAAAACCTAGAAAACTAGGAGTTAAACTGTGTACCTTTGTATGAGATTATGAATAATAGAACCACATGCATCTTGACGATCAACTAAAGATAAATCCTCCCATAATCCTTTACTAAGTAGCCTTTATGAGAAGGTATGAAATGTGTTGGCTTTGTCATCCTATCCATAATTACCCATATCTAATCATGTTGTTTTCAATTTGGGGTAGGGTTTTGATGAAGTCCATAGTTATCACTTCCCACTTCCAAGCGGGAATATCAAAACTCTGCATCTCACACCCTAGCTTCTAATGTTCAACCTTGACATGTTTACAAATAGGACACCTAGCAAAAAATTCATCTACGTCCCTTTTTATCCCATTCCAATAGTAGACCTCTCTCATATCTCTATACATCTTAGTAGAACTTGGGTGGACATAATACCTAGAACTATGATCCTCTGAAAATATTTTCTTCCTCAAGCCATCTATATCTAGAACACACAATTGACCTTGAAATCTAAGCGCATAATCTCCCCCTTGAAAGAAAGTTTGCACCTTCTGCTTATGAATTGCACCCTTCAGGTAATGTAAAACTGGATCAGTGTCTTGCTTTTTTTTTTTTTTTACCTCAACCACCAGTAATGACTTGGAAGCATTCTGAATTAGTAAACCACCAACATCAGTACCAATCAGGAGAAATCCCAAACGGGTAAGCCTGTGCACCTCTCTAGCTATTTTTTTATTCCCTGTTTAATATGGGCCACACTACCTATAGACAATTTATCAAGTGCATCAGCCACCACATTGTCTTACCTAGCTACAACACCTAATGTATAAAGCTCCAACCACCTTATCTATCAAATATTTACCTCCTTTTCAATGAACACATAATGCAAACTCGTTGGTTAATGAAAACATCCACATGAACACTATACAAATAATGTCACTAAACCATTAAGGAAAACACAACAGTTGGCAGCTCAAGGTCAGGAGTAGGATAATTTTTATCATTAAAATTATGTTTCCATGAGGCATAACCAACCAACTTCTCATTCTGCATCAAAACATATTGTCTGACCTGGGAAGCATAAAAATAGACAACAAACCCCTAGCACAGTCAACATTGGCACCAACTTCAATCTAGATTTCAATTCCTTAGAATTCTTCTCACAAAGAACAAACCACTCAAACTTAAATTTCTCTAAAGTCAACCCGGTCAAAGAGGTACTATGGTAGAGAATGAATCGACAAATCTCCGATAATATCCATTGATATCTAAGAAACTTTAAATATTTAAAGTAGTGGTAGGTCTATTTTAGTTTCAAACGACATCTATTTAATGAGAATCAACCTGGATACCGTCGCTAGAGATGACGTGAACAAAGAAGGAAACTAACTTCAACTAGAATTCACACTTAGAGAATTTTGAAAAAAGTTGCATCCTTGAAGAGTATGACTAGAATGCTACAAAATGCAAGAAGGGGGTGAATTACAATTTTTTTCATCCCTAGTTGACAGTCACGCAAGGGGGTGAATTACAATTTTTTTCATCCCTAGTTGACAGTCACGCTAGTTCAGTCGATTGCAGCTACATATTTTATAACTAATAGTTTAAGTAAATTGCAAAAATAAAATTGACACAAAATATTTTTATACTAGTTAAGGATCAATGTGATCCTTAATCTATTACCATTGGGTTTCAAGAGGGTTCAACTATGCTTTACAAACCTTAAGTATTATAAATCTCCTGAGTTGAACAAACTCAACTCGCTCTTTTCTTTACTAAATTGAGTAAACTAAGCTCTCTCTTTTGTCTTGAATATTTTGATGCTATGTCTCACTAATATTTTTCTCTCATGTAATTTTTGTTTACACGGTAATACACTAAGTAATACATGTTTGTTAAAATTAGAGTAAAGAATATAAATGTTAGAGGTCAAAAGTAGCATAGTCATATTACTTAAAAGCTGGTCTTTATATAGGTAAGGAAACTAGCCGTTTGAGGAAGAGGAATAACCCAAGATATTTGATCTTTTTGAAAAAGTGTCAAAATGAAAAACATTCTTAATAATAACAAAGAGTCATTTAATGACTCATTTAATCTTTAGTTAGTCGTTTGAGCTTCAATTGCAGTAATGGTACTCTTCCAAAAGGCATTCATCTTTAGTAACGTGTGTGTGTTATTTAATGAGAAGTATCTTATGATGTCTTCATTCAAAACAAGTCTTTAATTATTAGCAGCTTCTAAAGTAAAATAGTTTCACTCAAAATGAGTCTTTAATGAGAAGCGACTTCTATTTGTATTGAATACCTGTTAGTCGAACTTGAATAGATCTTCCTTGAAAAGTATTATTTTTTTATCCATCTATTGGATATTTTTATCAAGAAGCTATTAGTTATTTTTCTTTATTTTTGCAGTTTATTCTCGGTAGTTAGTGAGTAACAGCTTTACAAAGATTTCATTATTTACATCCTTTTTAGCAGCTTGCAATTGGTAGGATAGAGTGCTTTTAGTCTAAGATCAATCTTTGAATATATGCATAATTGTTGACTTCTTTTTTATTCAAATGTTCTCCTACATTATGGTTGTCATACTTCAATATAAGAGCACTAACAATATCCTTTTTTTTTTTTTTTTGATGTATGACACTATACAGTAGTCAATTTCCCTTTATTTTAAGAGGCAACTTAGGAGATGCTCCCTCATATTTGTCCTTATGTATTATATAGTCTATATTTCTCCCTCTTTTTCATTAATCAATAAGGAAAAAGTAACATGATATAGGGAAAAAATGTAAAAGCAATAAGTAATATGAGTTGAAGGATTTGTCATTAATAGGAATAGTTTGGGAGATTTCCCCTAAACAAAATAGGTAGAGCTAATTCTCATTACAAATCTAAACAAACAAAATAACACTACTAGACAAACCTTTAAAAATACTCAACATTTGCTTAACGAAATAGATAAGCTATAGTTATAGCACAAGCCTTCTTTAGAATGGTAAAATGAGTAGTCAAAGTAGGGGTCAATCAATTAGCGGAGGATTTGGGTTTTGTATTGTCATACAAGACCCTTTTTCCTTAGAGGTAGCACAACTTTGTCTAGTTTAAACTGGGTTGAGAGTAAGAAATCTTTAAGGTCTTCCAATTTGACTTTTATATCAGTTAGCTTGAAAAGAGACTATCTGGAGACAGGACATGAGTAGTAGTAAAAGGAAATTATCGGTATGCCTGGTGTTCTTTTGACCATCATTTCAGATATAGGTTCGTTGTTTATATCTCAGTTTTCAAGATTATATCAGAGGGATCTTGGTAACCAACTCCACTTGAGTACATATTTTCATCATTAGACAGACAGTCAGGTAGAGATGACTATTTAGTCTTTGAAGGATATGTTGAGGCTGTTCGCAAGAAATTTTAAGAATAAGTGGGTTGAGAACCTGCCTTTGATTGAGTTTTCATACAATAACAACTATCATTCAAGTATTCATATAGCTTCATTTGAGGCATTATATGGGAGGTTGTGTAGGTCTCTAATTATATGGCTTAAAGTTGGTGAGGTAGCTATTGTATGTCCAAAGCTGGTTCTTGATGTTATGAAGAAGGTTCATACTATTCGAGAGAGATTGAGAGAAGCCCGGAGTAGACAAAAGTTGTATGCAGATGTGTGGAGGAAAGAGATAGAATTTAATATTAATGATTTTGTAGCTCTAAAGGTGTCTCCTATGAAGGAAGTGTTGAGATTTGGAAGGAAAGGTAAGTTAAATCTTAGGTACATTGGGCCTTATTAGATTTTGAGGAGGGTAGACCAAGTTGAATATTAGTTAGATCTTCCATCAGAATTAGAAGTGGTTCACCCTATGTTTCATATCTCATTATTAAGGAAATGTATGAGTGATCCATCTTTGATAGTACCAGTAGATGATATCACATGAGATCCTTGTTTAGATTTTTAATAAGTAAGTTTGTACATTGAGAAACAAGAGATAATGTCAATTAACGTTCTCTGGAGTAATAAGTTACTTTAGGGAGCTCCAAGTAGAGGACGATATAATGAATAGATATCTATATTTTTTCCTTTTAGAGGTAATTACCTCTCTATTGCTTGTGGTCGTTCTAGTTCATGAGCATGTATCATGTAGATATCATGTAATGACCCTCACGGTCATTTATGAGAACTATGAGATGTTTTGCATTCTAGAGATTTTCAATAGCTTCCTTAAGTCATTTATGACGTTTTAGGACTGGTAGTCCAGTTCCCTGGTGGCTAGGTGGAGATTTATCTCAATATTGTTTGTTTTAGAGCCTAAGCCTAAGTACTCGATGAATAAAGTCAACATTTCTTAAAGACAAGATTGAAATTAAATTTCAACAGTTCCGTTAGCTCTGGAAAGCTGAAAAAACTTAGGATTGATCCTAAGTTCATGTTTCAGGGTTTTCTTTATAGTTTGTGTTAAATTGTGGGTTCAGTTCATTTAAGGCTTAATTTGGAGTTTGGGTGGTTTTTGATATTTAGGGTGTCAGAATGGAATTTTTACACTTTTATTAGCTCTGAAATGGTGAATTTAGGATAGTTTGACCCTTTGTATGCTTGTCGAGGTGATTGTGCTCATTTTGAGTTAGTTTGTTGAAAGTTTGAAATTTTTCCTAAATGGATAAGTCTTGGTTTGGGGGTCTTTTTCTCTAAAATGATCTCCAATGTCCATTTCGTCAATTTCATTGAGTCCCTAATGTGTTTTTCATGCAAGATGCATAATTGATTTTCCCAAATTGGACTCTATTTTATTTACTAACCCCTTATTGAAAATTCGGGAATAGTTGTGTTGCTATTGCAGGCATAGACCACCCCAGCGAGGGGTAGGTCGCACCTACGAGTTTGCCACAATGACCTTGGTGTCGCCCAAGCGACCTACGCACTAAAATTCATTTTTTGCCTCAGCGATCTTTGCCCCGGTGAGCTAGGGTTCACCCCATCAAGCGAAGTTTTGGGGATATAGGGTTTCCCTATTGACCTATTTTTCACCCCAACGACCCCAACTTCTAGCCCTGCAGAAATTGCAAAGATTGTAAATAACTGCACAACTTTAGCTCATTCTATTCAAAAAATTATTTTTCTTTTTGTCGCTAAATCCTATGGAAAATCTCTGTAGAAAACTCTTCAAGTGTTGTAGAAAAAGTCCCCAAAGGGCTCCTTTATTTTTTTCCCACTCTCGATAAGTCTCCTTCCTTTCTAAATTCAAAAAATTGAGTTTCCTTCATTGTTGACCAAACTAAGAAAAACTTAGGATCTCTTATTATAATGAATTAATCCTTATTCATTGAATTATTCTACCTTGTAGCACTTGTTCATTGAATTAACACGTGTTTAATAAATTCCTCATTTAATTCCATAAAGCATGTATCTTTGGCCCTTGTAAATCAAATTTATCCTAGGCTGATTTGAAGTGTTTCCTTTTCCCGAAAGGGATCCTGGTATTGCTAGTGACCCCATGGTGAAGTTTGTTTTCGATTCTAGTGAGCGGGTCCCGCGAGCCCATATTAGGATCGAATTTAGGCCTAGTCCATAATTTAGAATAAATTACATCGTTAGAATCATAGTGATCCCTTTTTTTATTATATGAGATACAATGTCGTCGAAGATCATTTGATATTGGTCGGAGTAATATTTGGGTTTACAACGCATTATTCATCGAACGACGGGTAGGATTTTTAGTTTATCTCTGGGTATATAGCTTTGATAATTGTACTAAATAGCATATGTGGGCTAGGTATATAGGTTCTTATCATGTACTTGGACCACTTCTTAATTATGTTCCCCATTTGTACTCTATGTTGGTGTTCGGTGAAACACGACACCCGTGACTTAGAATTAGCCTTGTGATGGCTCTAGGGTGACTCCAGATGTAGTAGAACGTTGATGTGTGGGTTGGTTTTGGGTTTTCCCATGGATTTGGCCTTTTTATTGTGCTACTAGCTGTAGCTTAGATGCGCATGTGCAATGCATAGGTTGGCTATGTATATTATATGTTGTTCATTCATTCTATAAGAGGTTGAGCCACAAGCTCCGTGTTAAGGGTGCATTGGGGCTGGGGATGTATCGCCACTTGATTTTGATTCGGTGGAGGCTAAATACTAATAATAAGAATAATTATGGATAATGGAATAACATATGATTACTTGGAATATTCTGATAATAATACAAGTTAACGAATCTTTTAATGTTTTAGACTTGGCAATGTATCGAGCACCCGATATTAGTATTTTCCTTATTTAGTCCAGGCTTCACATCCTAGCACCAAATATTATCATTTAACTAATTAATGCTAGGACTTATGTATGACTATGTTCGTAATTAAAACAACCACTGGCACTTGAGTCCGTCATCATACGGTAGTGAGTACAACTTTTTGACAATATAATACTTATTGTCTTGGATACTTTGATGATACTTGTTCCATTAAAGATATTGATGATACCACTATATCGAGGCATTGGATGCCATGACTTTTTGAGTACGTATTGATGATACCATTGTTTGAGGCATTAAATTCCATACTGGGAGACCCTTGAGGCTCTGTGACTTGTGTTGTTAGGTAATGATGACATTAGAGATTGTATATGGTGGTCGTACCTCCATGGACCTTGCCTTTGAGCTACGATGAGATGGACAAAGGGTATAGGAAGGAGCAAAGGTATATGGGAACTAGTATTAGCCTTCTAGCCTTCCATGGATTCTTTTTGTTGGGCCTAGGGTACTGGAGGATAAACAAACACATGACTATTTACTTCATGGTGAGTATTTACTTTTCTATACTTGTTTTCTTCAGTATTACCCTGGTCGTATGGGAGTCCTATAGGTGAGCATGTTTTCTGTGTACGTTGCCATTCTTATGGGGGATTAATAGTGTTAATTTACTTTTTGTATTTACTTCTTAATTATCATTAATGTTTATACATGAGATTATACATGAGATAGTCTTGTTATAGGGGTATTCGTACAAGGTATCATTTGATTATTTTGTCCTTGCCTTACTTGAGGTTACTTGTATACCATTCATGTTCTCTTCCAGTATTCTATTTGACTCTTGATTAATTATTTCTTATATTCACATATATTTTTGCAAGGATTTTCGGTACGTCCTTCCTTCTTGCTTAAGATCCTATTATGTGATTTATTTAGTGAAGCCATGCCTATCTATTTACTAGATTCATATTTGAGTTGCTAGCTTCCATAATGTATTATTTGCTTTGGTGACCCTACTTTATTGTACTCCATTCATTACTATTTTTATTATTTTTATTACTTAGTAAGCCCTCAAAGCCTACTGGGTATAGGTGTCCTCACGACTTTTATTCATACTACACTTATTCCCCTAGTGTAGATCTGAGTACTAGTGGCCTACGTTGATTACGGGTTGACATTCATACATGTTGCTAATTACTTCAGAGATTCAGGGTGAGCTTGGCATCCAGCTATTCTTGCTTCTTTTCAAATTTGAATTGGTCTCCTTATACTTTCAGAGATACATTTATATTAGACTTTTGGTATTATGTTCTGTTCTTAGAGGTTCTGTTTCGTTACACTGATAACGAGTTTTGGGGAATATGTTGACTCATTGTAATTCCTCGATATTGAGTATTCCTACTTTCATTTATACTTTATTTATTGTACTTATGTTTTATGCTATTGATGAAGTAGCCCTCCACTTCACTTAGGACTATAGGGTTGGTTCACCTACTGGTGGTATAATATGTGCCATCATGATCTGAGAAATCGGGTCGTGAAAAAATAGTATCAGAGATCTAGGTTAGTCTGTGTTAGTGAATAGAAAAAATGTATAATAAAGTCCTGCGGATCTGCGCAGAGACGTCCGTGACTTATCTTCGGAAGGCTATACTGACATGTAGAAAAGTAACTCCTTCTTTTGAATCTTATGTCGTGCATACATTGATTTTACCCTTTCGCAGATGCCTCGTACTCATTCATTAGCAGCTAAGAATATATCCAGAGATTCTACCATAGCACCTGCGGAAGTACCTACTCCTGCTGCTACTTTTGAGACTAGCAGTGCCTGCATTACCAGTTGCAGCACCTGCTGTAGTACCTATTGCAACACCTGTTCCAGTTCCTATTACAACACCTTCTCCAATTATCCATAACATGTTGTGGCAGTTGCTCAGTGCCTATTGTGGTCCTCCTATCGATGGGACATAAACAGTCATTCCAGTACCACAACCTATAACTGAAGTTCCTCCAGGGCAGCCAATTCCACTAGTTCAGCCTGTCCAGTCGGTGCTACCTATGCCACCAGAAGTTGTTCCTGTAGGTCCTCAGGTTCTTCTAGTACCAGTTGTTGATATGGCATGTAATCAATAGGTAGCTATGCAGGATCAGAGTAGAAGCTCTTGTTGAGGTTTTTGAGATTAGATCCCCCTCGGTTCACTGGAGTTTTTGGAGAATATGCTTATAAGTTTATCAAGGAGTGTGAAGAGAGATTGGTAACATAAGTATCCTAAAGACCCATGGAGTGGATTTAGCTGCTTACTAGACGTGTGGTGTAGGCAAGCAGTGGTACAGAGCCTTTATTTCTTGCACACCAGTGGGTTCACTCCAGTTAACATGGGTTGAGTTCTACACAGTGTTCATGAGGAAGTTTGTTTCAAGGTCCGATAGGGAGAATTTGAGAGAAGAGTTCAACAAGATTGAACAGGGTCCTATGTCATTATTAAAGTATGTGGCTTGTTTCCACTAGTTATCTGTCTATGGGGTGGAACTTATGCCTACCAAGGCAGAACAAATCCACAAGTTCTCTAATGGGTTATGGGATAGAATGCAAGAGTCAGTGGAAATACTTGTTTCTGATGGCCGACCATTCTAGGCCATAGTTGATCATGTTGGTACTTGTGTGATTCTTCATAGCAAGCAACAGCGATGTAGTGAAAAGAGGCAGCGGTGACAGGGAAGATAAATTGCGTCCCCTTCTTGGGGCCATGGGAAGCTTTATCATGCATAGGGTCAGTCCAGTAGGCCAGTGCAGGATTTATTACAAGTGTTATCACCTCCTCCATCTCAACTTTCTCGTGGATCTAGATCTTCTCAGCGTGGTAGTCAGATGGCTTATGGCATAGGTTCCTGACAGACTAGGCCATCATGGACCTTTTAAGAGTGTGGCATTATGGTCCACTATGCCAGATCTTGTCCTCAGAAGTGCACTACTTATCTAGCTCCTTAGTCTATACATCCTTTGAGGTTAGTGCCCCCACCGGCTAGAGGTCGGGTACAGGGTGGTTATCTTAGTGGTGGCTAGCGTGGTAGGGGCGGTGGTCATGATAATGGTTGTCATGGGATTGATCACCATCTATATGTTATTCCATCAAGGATAGAGGTAGAAGCATTACTTTAACTGGGCCTGAAGCCAAAATAGTTCACTTTCAACTATCACATCTATCAATTACCACTGATTGGGTACACTATTCCATGACATATTCATTAGACCCATTACATCTCAACTTATTGATTTAAGCATAAACATTAATACTTACCTTTCAACTAGGCCCAAGAAATTTTTTTTATTACTTCTCTTTTAACAAGGCACAATTATCTAAAATATTCAATTTTGACATGTTTCAGGTTCATGCTCAATATCATGTAAAACTTCAAGGAATTATGACACTTCAACCCTCAAATCAATTTTTAAGAATAAACCTTAAAAAATATCATACATTCTCACCTCAATGCTTCTTTGTTTCTTTTACCTAAATTATAAAAAATATGTTAACTTATAAGTACTTCAATAATTAAATAATCATCATGAAAACATCGTAATTCTAACCCAAAAACATCAAGTAAATCGGTGCTTCAGGGAATCATAGTTTATAAATTTAAATAAGAACCCTAGTATGCTTCTACATATTCAAAAACCTTATTTAGAAAAGTATTTGGGGAACAAGTATGAAGGAGTACTTATTCAAAGCCCACGTACCTGATTAGAAGCAATTTGATGGTGAAAAATCAAGTACTAAGCTACTACAATGAAGCCTCAAGGAAAAACCCTAGTTCTTGCCTTTTTGAAGAAGTAGGAAAACAACCCTAGCTTTGATCTTGACTTGATAAAAATGATTTCTGAATTAAGTGTTTTAGGATATTTATATTATTATTTTTAGAAACTAAAACATCATGGTTTATCCCAAAAATTCAATGGAAATACCCAAAATAACCCTATATAAATGAACTAGGAAATTGGTCGGAAACACTCCACGAATCATGGAGTAGCACTTCATGGCTCATGGTGTTCACCTCCATGAGTCATGGAGTAAATTTAGATTCCCCCATTTACCAAAACAATATTCATAGGTCGTGGACCTCAACTCCATGACTCGTGGTCTTCGTTTCATACCCCACAAAAAATATTTTAGTTTTTCAACTTCTATACCATGATTTGACAGAACAGGTCGTGATCTTTCATAGTAATGGTCGTGGTTGGGTCTTTTTGAACCTTATTAGTGAATTGGTAAGTCTTATGTAATTTATCCCATGAGACTTAGTACAATTCATGGCCTTGCAAATCACAAGTTGTACTGATGAAATCCAAGACTCGTGAAGTGACTTAACTGCGGGAGAGGTTTAGTAAAAGGGCCATAACGTTTTACTCCAAACTCCAAATGGACTCGGTTTGTTGATTTAGAAACTATAATCAAATATTTTTATTTTCATAGGTTATATGTCACCTAACAGATTATATATCAAAATATATGATCATTTAAATTTTATCCAAGCACGAAGTAACATCAAACTAAGCAAATCTGAAAAGGTCTTGAACTCAATTTTGGGTTATTAATTATTTATGAAGTACAATCACTTAAAACACTCAAAACACAATATCATAACCAAGGAACTTTATTCAAGGAGTTACATTATCTCCCTTTTGGGGACATTTGTCTCGAATGAAGGCTATAGCTAGAATATGAGGAACTGAACTGGTGAAACTGACCAAATGACTGAACTAGACTGACATCTAATGACTTTATTTAGTCAAAAAATCTCTAATTATGAAAATAACTTAACTTATAAACATGAAAAATGAAAAAACTAAATCCAGCATCAAAAACTAGTAAAACAACACATAAATGCAGAAATAAGGACTCATGTACTGCTACCTCAACTCACCATCAATACTCTATGCAACTCATGCATGAATACCCTCAATAGACTAATGCAATGCTATATGCTACATGATCATGAACTAAATTAGATACAATCTCAATAGAGGTTATTACCTCAAGAAGAAACAGAACTAGAAGGGAATAAATGTGGGTATTTACTCATCATATCGGCCTCTTCCTCCCATGTAGCTCCTTCAACTTCTTGGTTTCTCATAGAACCTTAATTGATGGTATTTGTTTGTTTCTCAACTTATAAACCTATCTATAAAGAATCTTAACAGGAATATCCTTACAGTCAAACTATCACGAATGTTGGTATCCTTAACTAGCACTATTAAAGATGGATCACTCATACATTTCCTCAATAATGAGACATGAAACACAGGATGAACCGGCTCTAAATCATATGGAAGATCTAACCGATAGGAAATCTTTCCTTTCCTCTTCAAAATTTAATAAGGCCCAATATACCTCAGACTCAACTTACCTTATCTATAAAATCTCATAACTCCCTTCAGAGGAGACATCAGAAAAACCTTATTGCCAGTATCAAACTCTAAATCTCTCCTCCTCACAATTGCATAGAATTTATGTTAACTCTGGGCTGTCCTCACTCTCTCTTGAATATTTTGAATTTTATTCATAGTATTAAGAACAAACTCTTGACCTACAACTGACACCTAACCATCCTCGAACCAGCCAATCGAGGAACTAAACTGCCTCCTATACAGTGCCTGAAAAGGAGCCATCTAAATACTTGAATAATAGTTATTGTTGTATGAAAACTAAATCAAAGAAAGGTGCTCAACCCTCTTACCCTTGAAATCAATTACACATTCCCTCAATATATCCTCCAAAGACTAAATATTTCTCTCTTTCTGGCCATCTTCTTGTGGTTGAAAAGCTACACCCAACTGTACTTGGGTACACATATTGTAATGACCTTTACCATGATAAATATGTGATGCTTTGCATTCTAGATTATTTCAGTAGATGTATCAAGTCATTTATGACTTTCTGGAACTGGTAGTTCAATTTTCTGGCATTCAATTGAGAAATATATCAAATTACCTGTTTTAAAATCTAAAATAGAGTACTCATTGACTAAAGTCAACTTTCCTTTAAGATGATCTTGAATTCAAATTTCGACAATATCGTTAGCTCTAAATTGAAAAATAAAATTAAGATTAACCTTAAGTTCATGTTTCAGAGTTTTGATTTGCAATTTATGCTCATTTGTGGATTTTGGTTAAGATTAAGGCTTAAAGTGGAGAATGGTTGGTAATTTGATGTAGGGAGTCTCATAATGGAAATTGGAAGCTTCCATTAGTTCTAAAATAGTGAATTTATTCTAGTAAAAGTGTTGGTATTTCTTTTGGAGTGCTCAGTGTAATTTTGAGTACCTCGGTGGAGTAGCTTGTTTTCAACTATTCTTGGTTTTAGGGGTTATTTTTCTTAAACGACCTCAGATAGTCATTTTGATGACTCCATTGAATTTTGAATGTCATTTCCATGCTATTCACATATTCATTTTATTAAAATTATACTTAGAATGCTCATTCTAGACCCCCCGGAGTTCTTGATTTCAACTGTTGTAAAGATGCAAGCACAGACCATCCCTGCAAAGAAAAGGTTGCACCTAAAATATCGTCCTCTCAACAAATGTGCCACCACAAAGACCATCACACCTGTAATGGTGGATTTCCATAAAAACTCCAGTAGTATCCCCAGTAAAGAAGATCGTAAGGTACAAGGCCACATCTGCAACCCACTTTCCATCCTTTCAACCCTAAGTTCCGCACCCGCGACATTAGCAG
>JBDJHY010105091.1:0-13732 GCA_039654485.1 Withania somnifera
TAAAACCTAGTGCTGGGTACATGACCTCGCTAGAACTTATAGATTTGGCCCATTGTTGGATGCTGAATATTATCCATTGCCTGATTTTAATCTCGGTGAAGCCTGAGCATGGATATAGATTTTTTGATTGGTTTTTGACTCAATGAAGCCCGAGCATGTGCATATAGATATATGATTCAATAGTACGTGAGGGGGCCCTCCATGGAGCCTGCCAGTTGACGCTAGCATGCATATGATTGAGGTAGGGTATACTGCATATTATTAGGTATACGGGGAAGTCCTTCGGTGGGTATCCACTCGTCGTACCTACAGGTACCCGCTGGATAGTTGAGTATTGATTAGTATAGGGGGAATCCCTCCACGGGACCTGCCACCCAACACTAGCATGTACCATAGGTTACTTTTCTCACTTGTTTTCTTATTTGTACCATCTGGTAGAATGAGATGCCAACGAGTGAGCTTTACTTATTTGTACATTTTGGTAGAATGGGATGCCATCTAGTTTATTTAGACTTATTTGATTATCTATATTGAGTAGTTGTACTTTCTGTTCTCTTTCTTATGACCTTGATTAATATTTATTATGGTATTTCATTGATTATGCCTTCTTCCTTTGACTATTGTTGAGGTTACCAGTTTTCATGACTTGATTTCTCAGGTTATGAGGGCATATATTTCACTGTAGGAGAACCACCCAACAAGCATACAAGGCATGAAAATAACCTAAATCCGAAAGACATATATAAGTAAGGACATGGATAAAAACCAGTCGACAAGAATAACCCAAAACCTGATATCTAGTATATGAGCCACTAAAATAAGAGTACAATGCCTAAAGGAAATACAAAATCTGTCTTAAATCAAAAATAGAAGAAGATAATAGATAGTTAAAAGAGCAGTTCCGGATGCTAGGAGAGACATCTACCTCAAAAGTGAAATTAGGGCTCAACCAAGAATCAATGTTCATCACCCATACTAGGATCTGCATAAAAAAGATGCAGAAGTGTAGTATGAGCATAAAAAACAACGGGTACCCAATAGGCTAGGATGACTAGGAATATATAAGGAATAAAAGCAGTAAATAAACAGAAAAGGAATTCAAGTCACATATGCCAACAGGTAGAGCATGTAGTGAGAGATAGCTAACGGGATTTGATAAATAAATATCCTAAGTATATATTCACAAATAAGGAAGGGTCAGGTAAAAAAAAAGAGAACATGCCTGAATCCATGCTCAATTATCAAGAAAACAACTAAGTAATAGTCACGGAAGTATATCGGTAACCTCAAGTAAGCGAGGAGGGAAGAATAGCTAACAACAACAAGTATATCACAAAGGGATTTTTGATAGAAAGCCATCAATTTATAATTATATCTTATAATAGTAAAAAGGAACAATAATAAGTAAAGAGATTCTCCACAACACCCCATAATACCAAGAGATACAAACAAGTATGGCTGCCTATACAACTAGAAGGTACAAACAAGAATGTAAGTGAGGAAAGTAATAGAAGCATGAACACAAATGATACTGATACACGTGGAACATAATTATGTCTGTCTAAATGCCTGGCCTTCCCCAGGTTTAAATCAGTATAATCAATGGGCTTCCCCAAGTCTAAATCATTATGATCTCAATAGATACCTAGGTTTCACCGAGTATGGAGCAGATATGATCTCAATAGATGCTCGGGCTTCACCGAGTCTAGAGCTAATATGAACCATCAGCGTAGGTCACTTGAGCTTTACTGAGACCAAGTCAACATATATAATCAATGTCAAATGATTGATCTTTATCAAGTCTAATAAATATCTCAAAAATGTAGTTAAGTCAATATTATCTAATTTATCATCAAAAATTGGTAAAAGATCTTGAAAATACTCAATTAATCTCATAATACTAAAATCGAGCCTACAAAGCCATGAAAGGTTTCAAAATCAGTAACATCAGGATCTTCACAAAAAAAAATGGATGCAAATGCTATAAAATCAGTTTTCATGATGATATGCTTAGCCACAAACAATATCATTGGCAAGTCCTATGGACCTACATAGCTCAATATCTGCAGCATGCATAACCAGCCAAGTTGATGTCCGAGACTCACAAACATTCTCTGTTTCCTATCATCCATGTTCTAGAGTCTACCAATACCATGCTAGGTCATAGGGTAAGTATAATTGCAGATGCAACACTAATAATAATCAAGGGCGGACTAAAGGCGTAAAAAGGTCATTGGTGCCAACCTAGAAATTCGAACCCAAGGATATTAGCTGTAGCCTATCTATCCTTCATAGAAAAGCTCAAAACACCAAGTAGAAGAGCCCAAACTACTCCAAGTCACTAACAATGAACAGAAAAAATCCAACAATCACACTAGGAAAAATATAATCCAAAAATTAATACGAATCCGAAGATACCCATAAGTTATGGAATTAGCCGGGGTTAAATTATGGGTCAAAGCGCTCCTAGGGAAAATATTCCTAACATCGTAGGGAACTTATAGCTGAAACCTTGAGCTAAGATGAGAAAAAAAGAAGTTTGAAACAATAAATTAAAGTTAAGAACACACATGGGGATTTTGGGTGAAATTTGTAGAAGTAAAAGTGGAAACTTACCAATAATTGATGAATCTCACAGAAATCAAGTTTCCAAAGTCATCCATGAACTTATGCAAGGATTAATGTAATTTAAAGGATGTCTTGAAGTGTTTGGAGAAGAGGAAATAAGAAGAATAGCTGAAAATTCAAGGTTGAGAGTTTCTATGCTGTAAGGTGACAAGGCATCACAAACGCGGCCACCCACTACTGTGAACTACCACGAATGCGATGCTAGAGGTGCGAATGCAAAGAGTAAAAGGGGAAGGCTGGTCCGTCTTGATACTTTGTGCCACATATACGAGCCCACGAGTGCACTCCACCTGCCCTAACAAAAAATGTATGGGACCTATAATATTTGACAGCTAAAACCAGCAATTTTCAAAGACTACAAAAGATGCTAGGAATGCATTCGAAACTCGATGAACACAAACAAAATATGCTACCTTCATGGAAACTACATTGTGGACTCAATGGGACAGACAAAATTTTGATCACAGGTCGATTTGACAAAATGTTGACCGAAGTCAACTCTATGCCAAATATCTAACTTTTCAACCGAGTACTAGAAATAAGCCTAGTTATTTCAAAATCCTAATGCAAAAATAACTCAACCCAAAATCAAAATTCCAGAGATGATGGCACAGTTAGATTTTTAATACGAGGCTCTAATTTGAAAATTACCAACCAGTTCCAAAAAGGAAACATAAAGCATATAAACACATTATATTGCCCAAACTCATACTGAAGCTCTGGAACTCGAACTAGGAGACTATATAGAAATAAATCCATGTTCCAGAGCTAACAGAACTCTAGGAATTTAATTATGAGTTTTTTTCACAAAATGTTGACTAAAGTAAACAATTTTAATACTAAGGATCTAAAATAGGAAAACAGATATAACGACCAAACAACTGACCTGGGGCCAAACCACCAGTTATGAATAGTCACAAATGGCTTAGGTCTGCTAGAGGAAAGCTCTAGAATGCAAGAAAAGCCAAAATAACAAAAATTTCTGAAAGAGTTATTAAAACATCCACTACTAAAAAGGACTTTCTTCCTTGAAAGACAGAATAAGGAAATACTTGAACGCTCAAACAGATGTAAATACTAAGACCTCAACTCACTCTCGATCTCCAAAATGGCCTTCTCCATGGGATGATCTCTCTACTATGCTTTGACCATAGAAATCTCATGAGATCTCAACTTCCTCAACTCTTAAAATAAGACCAAGATTGGCTCTTCAACAACTGATAGACCCTCATCAACCTGAATCAGATCATATCAAAGCACATGATACTCATCAAGAATATAATGTCTCAATATTTAAATAAGAAACATCGATTGCACAACTAAAAGAATAAGAGTCAAAGCTAATTTGTAAGTAACACTACCAATCTAATCAATAATCTCAAAAAGACCAATATAACGGGGACCTAAGTTTCCCTTATTACCGAAACTCATCACACCCTTCAGTAAGATACTCACAAGAAGACTCTATCAACCACACTAAACTCCATGGTGGTGTTAATAACTCTTTTGCCTACTCTGGGCAGCCCAAAGTCTATGCTATATCAATTAAACCATATCCAAGGCATCCCAAAGCATATTGTTAGTCTTCAATCTAGACTCAAATCTGTCAAACCAACCAAAAGTTGAATGATAATGCCTACTATACAAAGCCTAAAATGGAGCCATCTAAATACTAGAATTATAGCTATTGTTATGTGCAAACTCTACCAAAGCCAAATGCTGATCCTAAGAAGAACCATAAATAAAGAACACAAGCTTTCAACATTCTTCTAGGACCTGAATATTCCTCCTGAACTAACCATATATCTATGAATGAAATGATGTGCTAAAATAAACCTCAGTACTGATACCGTACTGAAATGCTCTCCAAAACTAAGAAATAAACTGAGTACCATAGTTGGAGATAGTAGAAACTAGTATAGCATGATATCAAACTACCTATTAAAGATATATAAAGGATAATTTCTCCACTTTATAAGTTGAATGAACAAGAATAAAGTGTGTTGACTTAGTCAACTAGTCAACAATGACCCAAATCGAATCATGGCTATGAGAAGTTTGAGGGAATCTTGATATGAAATCGATGGTAATTCACTCCTACTTTCACTCGGGAATGGGAAGCCTCTGCATCAAACCGCCTGGTCTATGGTGTTTAAACTTGACCTGTTGACAGTTCTAAGCATCTAGAAACAAACTTAGCAATATCTCTCTTCATACCATCCCATTGGTAAATCTGCCTCAAATCTCCATATATATTAGTCACTTTGGGATGGATAGAATATCAGGAATTATGGCCTCACAAAGAATTAACTGAATCAAATCATAAACTATGGGTACAAAAATCTGCCTTCCAAATCTTAAAATACAGTTTGAACCCAATGTATCCTTATGAGGCTCACCACGCAACAACCGATCACGTATATCAATCAAAGCTAGATCCTCAAATTGACACTGTTGGATCTGATCAATCAAAAAAAACATGCCTCACCACTACCAAAATACGATCTGAATCCAAACTCTTAAGTCTGACCAATCGGTTAGCTAAAAAATGAATGTCTAAAGCTAATGACCTTTTAAAAACTGACAAGTTTTCCAAGCTACCCATGCTTACCACCTTTTGGCTTTAGGAATCTTCAACCATGTTTATTTTCCCGGATGATACAAGATAGAAATATCATATTACTTCATAAACTCGATTTATCTCCTTTGGCGAGCATTAATCTCTCTTTAACGCATAAGGTACCAAATATTATGATGGTTGGTTAACATCTCATAATGGACTCCCTAAATATAGTGGAACAAAATCTTAAGCGCAAAGACTACCACTGCCAACTCCAAGTCATTGGTGGGGTAGTTACAGTGATGAACCATAAGTTGTCTAGAAGCATAAGAGATCCTGAACCCTCTACATCAGAATAAAACCCAAAACCAATACCGAAAGCATCACAATAGACCGAGAAGATCTGACCCTCAACTAGAAATGTCAAAATAAGAGATGAAGTCAATATAATCTTAAGCCTCTGAAATGATATCTCGCACTTATCAAACAATTAGAAAATAACATCCTTTCTAGTCAACCTAGTCAATCGAAATGCTATATATGATAAGCCTTTCAACAAAACAATGATAATATCCAGTAAGTCCAAAAAATCTACGTATCTTAGTAGGAGTAGTCAGTCTAACCCAATTACAGAGAACTGCAATCCTAGTCAGATCCATATAAATACCCTCTTTAGAAAATACATGTCTGAGAAATACAGTTGAATCAAGACAAAACTCACACTTTGAGAACTTTTCAAAAGACTGGTGATCTCTCAGTGTTTCGAGAACAATCCTCAAATGGCGCTCATCATCCTCTTTACTCCTCAAATACCAAAATGTCATCGATGAACACAATAACAAAATAATCAAGATAGGGCCTGAAAACACGGGTTTTCAAAACGATAAATGTTGTGGGTGCATTAGTCAACCCAAAAGACACCACAAGGAACTCATAATGAATATACCGTGTCCTAAATGTTGTCTTTGGGATATCCTCTGTCTGAATCTGCAACTGATGTTAACCCGACCTTAAATGAATCTTAGAAAAGATGGTAGAACCCTAAAGTTGATCAAATAAGTTATCAATACAAGGCATATGATACTTATTCTTTAGAGTAACACTATTCAACTACCTATAATCAATGCACATACGCATAAAGCCATCTTTCTTCTTCACAAACACAACAGGATCACCCTAAGGCGACACACTAGGTTGAATGAAACCCTAATATAACAAATCTTGAAGATGATTCTTGAGATCTCTCAGCTTAACAAGTGCCATACGATAGGAAAAAAATAGAAATAAGCCCCGTACCTGGATCTAATGTGATGCCAAAATAATCTCTCATAGGTGGTAGGCCAGGGAGGTCATTTGAAAGTACATCAAGATACTTACTCCAGGGTTTCCAAATAAACTCGAAGCGACTGTGCTTGAATGTAAGAAATAATCTTCATTGGTACATGATTAGTTGAACTTTGCCACAAGAATAAGGTATACCTCATATAGCTAAAGTCACGGTCTTGGCGTAACAATCCATAACCTCTATATAAGGGTAAAAGCAGTCCATGCCTAGTATCATATCCAAATTAATTTATCCATCAATATCAAGTTATCTTAGGTCTCAACATCCCCAATAGTCATAGAACAGGATCTCAACACATGATCCACTACTAAATAATCACCTACTAGGGTCGAGACAGATAATGGGACATAAAATGGCTCACCAAATAAACTCAAACAGGGAGCATAATATAATGACACATAGGAGCAAGTAGATCTTGGATTAAACAAAGACAAAGTTGAATGATAACACACAAAAATAGTACCTATAACAACAACTCTACCTCGGGTCTACCTGGCACAACATAAAAATAATGATGACCACCTCCACGACCACCATCACAACCACCACCTCTACAGTCTGAATAATACCAGTATAGGGATAATCTCTAGCCAATTGGCCTATACCCCCGCAAGTATAGCATGAACCTATTGGCCAGAAGAGATGAGAGGAATCTGAAGTACTAAAATGGCCACCAATCCTGATGAACCCCACTGCATCTAGACCAAAGAATAACTCTCCTAACTTTGAGATCCACTACTAGAAGCCTTTAGAAAAGCCTAGATGGGACGACTAGACTTCCCCTACTTAACACGCTGAGGTGAGGTCTTATCCATGAAACATATCCTCTACTACCATGTTTGGATCCACTAAAGTGACACTA
This sequence comes from Withania somnifera, assembly GCA_039654485.1. NCBI lineage: Eukaryota > Viridiplantae > Streptophyta > Magnoliopsida > Solanales > Solanaceae > Withania > Withania somnifera. The sequence goes on from JBDJHY010105091.1 coordinate 7,396, forward strand.
ACAACATGACCTCTTCTCCTCTTTAACTCTCTTACTACAAGCCCAAACCCTACATAGTATGAGCCAACTCCATAATAGTCTAAAAAGATGACCGGGTAGCTTGATAGACTAATGAATATCCAGATCAAACCCATGAATAAAGAAATAGATTCTCTCCGTTTAGTAGAAATATAACTAACACCATAGGCAGAAAACTTGTGAAACTCTACCTCAAACTCAGAAATCGACCTAATCAAGTATTAACAAGTCCTCCCTCCAGCGATCTTGGCCGGTACAAGTAATGTACCTCTCTATAAAAGCATCACCAAATAAGTTCCAAGTGAAGGGAGAGGGGTCAGCTAACCTACTAGAACAATAAGACCTCCTCAACTCCTTGGCTAGGCCGCACATATGATAAACTCTGAAGTCAAAACCATGATAATCAATCAAGCTAACGTTATGTAACCCCTCCTTTAAGCCAATAAACTCTCTTGGGTCCTCTCCTACAAAAATTAAGAATCTAGGGCACTCAACCTCAAAAACCCGCTATCACCTTCTGATCCGCCTCAAAAACCTGCCAATGCCTTCCAATTTAAGTTAGACATAGGTGGGTGAGATGGAATAGGTGAACCACCTATGGAGTTACCAAAGCAGGTGATGAAGGTGGAATAACCGATGCAAGAGACGCCAGAACCGGATATGATGAAACAAAAGGTGGAACATCCAAACTATAATCAGTAGGTGATGGTAATCAGTAGGTGATGGACGCACCCCTAAACCATGAGTGCTCGGGGATGGTGGTGTATAAAGAATGAAGGAAACTAGGGATTAAGTGTAAGCCCCTATTATCACCTGTCCCTACATAACCAAGAAATAAAGCAAAAACCCTCTCATATTCGGGGTCAAGGATGGAACTAAAGAAGGCATAGCTAAGAACGGGATAGATTCATGTATCTTGGTGGCTGCTGAACCAGTACATGATCAGTCTCAATTGTTGTAGCTTTGAATAGAAAAGTAGCTCTAGATGGAGTATCTAAATTGACATGCACTCGACCTCGACCTTTAGGGATTTTGACTGGTGTTCTCACTGGAGGTGCAACACGCGCATTATATCCTACTTCCGCCGATGATCGTGTACATTCTATCTATGGTAGAGTGAACAAGAACAAATGAGATTTCAAGAGAGAAACTACAATACAAGCTTGATATAGAAGCGAAAAAAGAGTGAATTACTAAGATGTCCCTATAGCCTCTCGAAGAAAAGATATGGACTTCACTTCACTGGATCCACAAGACTCTACTAACACTGGCTCATATATTGAGGATATCAATGAATCTAGAGTTCTAACACCAAGTTTTCATGACCTTATTTCTCAGGTCATAAGGGAACCTTCATCTTACCATAGGAGAACAACCAAATAAGCATACAAGGCATAAAAATAAACTAAATTCGGAAGACATGATATAAGTAAGGGACATGGATAAGTAAAAGTCAAAAATTATTTAACAATAATAACCCGAAACCTGGTATCTAGTAAAAGAGCCACTAAAATAAGAGTACAATATCTGAAAGAAAATACAAAATTTATCTCTGGTCCAAAAATAGAAGAGGATAATAGTAAGTTCAAATAGCATCTCTGGATTCTAGGAGCAATCATCTAACTCGGCAGTGAAATTAGGGCTCAATCAAGAATCAGTAATGATCACTCGTACTAGGATCTGCACTAAAAAGATGCAAAAGTGTAGTATGAGTAAAAGAAATATCGAGTACCTAGTAGGTTAGGCCGACTGGGAATATATAAGGAATAAGAACATTAAATAAACAAATAAATAATTCAAGTCACATATGTCAGCAAGTAGAGAATGTAGCGAGATACTAGCTAACGAGATATAACAAATAAATATCCTATGTATATAGTCACCAACAAGGAAGGTTAAGTTAAAATATAGAGAGAACATTGCTGAATCCATGCTCAGTTATCATGAAATAACTTAATATTAGTCATGACGGTATACGAGTAACCTCAAGTATGGGAGGAGGGAAGAATAACTAAAAATAACAAGTATATCACAAAGGGAATCACGATACGAAGCCATCAATTTATAATTCTATCTCATAACAGTAAAAAAGAATAGTAATAAGTAAAGATGGTCATTCTAAAACTCTATAATATGAGAGATAAAAACACGTAAAGCTCACCCGCTGGCCTCTCATACAACCAGAAGGTACAAACAAGAAAGCAAGTTAGGAAAGTAACATAAACATAAATGCAAATGATACTGGTACATGTAGAATATAACTGTGTCTGCTTGAATATTGGTCTTCCCTAGGTCTAAATCAGCATGAAAAATAGGATTACCCAAATTTAAATTAGTATCATATCAATAGATTATCGAGCTTCACTGAGTCTGGAGCTGACATGATCTCAACAGATGCTCAGGCTTCACTTAGTCTAGAGCTAATATGAATCATCAACACATCTCACTCGGGATTCATGAGACCAAGTCAACATATAGAATTAATATTAAGTGATCGGGATTCATCGAGACTAGTAATATCTGAAAATAGTGGTTAGGTCGATATTATCTCATTTATCATCAAAATCTTGTAAATCATCTTGAAAGTACTCAACCAATATCATAATACTGAAATCAGGCCAACAAGGCCATGCAAGGTTATAAAAATCAATAACATTAGACTCTTCACTATAAAATAGTGGAAACCAATGCGATAAAACCACTTTTCATGATAGTATGCTCAACCACAAAAAATATCACATGCAATTCTAATGTACCTACACAAGCTCAATATCTACAAGATATATAACCAACAAAGTCATTATTCGGGACCCACACACATTCCCAATTATCCACCATTTATGTTTTCAAGTCTGTCAAGATCGCTCAAGGTTATAGGAGTTAATAATTACAAATGCAACACTAATAAGTAATTAAGAGCATAATAAACGATCGGACTGGGTCATGGGTGCCAACCTAGAAATCCCAACCCAAGGATGTCTATTTATCATAGTTATGCAAATTTACCAATAATTGATAGAATATTCAAGAAATCAAGTTTCCAAAGTTAAAAGATTATGCAAAGACCCAAGTAATTTAATGGAGGTTTTGAATAGTTTGGAGAATAAAAAATGGAAAAAATTATTGAAACTTAAAATTTGAGAGTTTGTATACTGCCAGGTGACAAGGCACTACTAACGTGACCTCCTGATTGCGAATGTGGTCATCCATTAAGGTGACCTACCACAAACACGATGCCACTGATCCAAGGAAAACAATAAAAGGAGTAGGTCAGTACGACTTAATACTTTGTGAATATGATGGACCAGCCAAGTACGTGAGCCTACAAACATGGTCCACCTCCATAAATGTGAAGGGTATGGGACCTGCAACATTTGACAGCTGAAACCAACCATATTCAAAAACTATGAATGATGCTCGAAATGCATTAGGAACCTAATGAAAATAAATAAAATATGCTAAATGCATGGAAACGATATTCCATATTCAACTCAGAATTTTTTTTGATCCAAGGTTGTTTCAAAATAATATTGACTGAAATCAATTCTATGCCAAAATAAGCAACTTCCAACTAAGTACTCAAAATGAGCCCGGTTGATCTAAGACATAAACGAACAACTCACCTAACCCAAAATCAACATTATGGAGCTTATGGTATAGTTGGATTTCAATCCGAGGCTCCGATCACTAATGATCACCCAAGCTCTAAAAAGACAACATAAAGCATGTAAAAGCATAAAATTGCCCAAACTCAAAACCAAAGCTCCTAACCAAGAGTCTATCTAGACCAAGATCCTCATTTTATGGCTAACAAAACTGTCAAAATTTAATTTTGAGTCTATTTTTGTAAAATGTTGATTAAATTCAATGGTTTAAACACTAAAGGCTTTGAAACTGAGAAACATACATAACGACCAAACGAATAATTAAAGCACCAATTTTGATAATCCAAAACTGACTTAGGTCCACTATAAAAATCTCTAAAATGCAAGAATACGTGAAATAAAAAAAATTACTGGAAGGATCATTACATCGGTACACTATCCTTGATCATTACACCCGTGTTTAAGGTTTATGGTTCGCACATGGCGTATTGGATTGATTTGATATAAAGTAGTAATTGTTGATCATTATTGATTGTTCTTATGCTTCATAATAAATGTATTCTAATTGCTTGGCCACCATTAGAATAATTGCATAGCTCTATAGTTTCACCAATTCGGTAATATTATGAGTGGAATGGGAGTGTAAGGAGTAAGATTGTGTTTGTGAGTCTAATATAAGATTTAAAACATAATTTTAAACTAAGACATGATCGTGTACTTAGTGCCTCACTTGGTTAAATTGGAAAGATAATGATAATGCATTTACAATAAGTCACCACAACACATATAGATCGAAGTAGTTGGGTGTTTATATAAATAGTGAGCAAAAGACTATAAATCCCTAATCATAACTTTAACCCTAGAATCAACAATTAGAGAGATAATTATGTTTATTAAAAATCAAGACTATAGATGCATGTGTGCAATGCCATAGACTTGGAACGGTTGCTTATATCGATATTTGATTGTTTCATCACAAGTCTCATTTACATAGCCGTAGTTACATTAGAATAATACAAACCTATACATTCCTTTTATTATTACACTAAATTGCATATATATTAAGTTCCTTGAAAGAATCATTTGCAACACTAATTTATAATTCCAAGACCCTTTGGGGTTGATATTCAGATCAAAAGAGCCACTATATTACTTGTTAGACCTTGTACACTTACATGTGTGCTGTGAAGCCAACAAGTTTATGATCCCATTACCAGAAACTTGGCAATTAGTTAGTTTTGATTCTTGTAAGATATTTTTTATTGTGTAATTGTTAATGGATTGATCTCATCTGTTCAATTTTTTCAGGCATTATCACTGGTTGAACCTTTTCAGGAACTAGAACAGTTTATACATCAGCAGTGAAGGACTGAGTCATTCTCTCATTCTATTCTACAAGCTCAACTGGATCAACCAATAGTGGAAGTGCCTATTGAAATGGAATCTCTAAGATCAATTCGTATGGTAGGCATTCCAAGGGCCACAAATATTGTCTCCACCATACAAAAACCTATACCTAGAGGTAGATTTGAGCTAAACCAAAATATGGTGCAACTTTTGCACACTAGCAGGAAGTTCACTGGTCTCGCCCATAAGGATCCACAACAATATATCCAAAATTTTTTGGAGATCAGTGATACATATATTCGAGCGGGAGTCTTACCAGGTTATGTGAGACTCATGTTATTCCCATTCTCCTTGCTGGGTGACCCAAAAAGGTGGTTATCTACAGAGCCACCAATTCTATCAATTTATGGGAGGACTTCGCAAGGAAGTTCTTGATCAAATTTTTTCCATCCGAGTAAATAGCATGGCTGAGGAGTGAAATACTAAGTTTTAGAGAAAATTTGGGCAAAATTATCTACAATGCTTAGAGCAATTCAAAGCATTGCTCAAAAATTGTAATCGTCACCAGCAATCTAACGAAGTATAGTTACACACTTTTATTGAGGCCCTGGAACCTAATTCAAAATTATTGCTGGATTCAGCAGCTGGAGGTCAGGACTTGGATTGGAGATATGATGAAATGTATTCATTAATGACTAGGATTGCCACAGATAATCCGTATTGGAATGAAGATATGTCAAGAAATAATGATAGATAGAATATTGTTGGAGTTATGGAGATGGATGGGGTCACAGCTTTGTCAACACAAATTTCATCTCTCCAAAATATGTTTGCATAAGAATTTGGTCAGTAACAAAAACAGGATACAGTGAATGCAGTCTAATTATATGCTACGGGTTAGTATGAGACATCGGAGAAAGGTGACCGTATGTCTGATGTATGCTAGGCCAACACTGACTCAGTTAACTTCATTGGTAATGAAGACAGGCCAAGGACAATAGTATAATGAAAAAACTTACAATTCAAGCTAGAGAAACCACCCAAACTTCTCATGGGGTGGAAATCAAAATCAACAGTAGCAGTAGGGTCCAGGTTAGTATAGAAAACATCAGGCTAATCAGCAACAGGGACCGAAATTCAACCAGTAGAACTATGGTACTTCACAGAATGTTGTAATGACCCTCATGGTCATTTATGATAAATACACATTTTCTTGCATCTTAGAGCATTTCAAAAATTTCCCCAAGTCATTTATGACTTGCTGGGACCGACAGTTCTGATCCCCGGTGACTCGGTTGAGAAATATCTTAAATTCTCTATTTTAGAGCCTAAAGTTATGTATTCGTTGACCAAAGTCAACTTTCCTT
>JBDJHY010105196.1:0-13732 GCA_039654485.1 Withania somnifera
ATAATAGATAATTACATAATATATGATAACTTGGAATATTCTGATAATAATATAAGTTAAAAGATCTTTTAACATTTTAGACTCGGCAGCATACTAAGCACCTAATATTACTATTTTCACTTGTTATAGTCCATGATTCACACCTTAGCACCAAGAAATATCATTTGACTAATTAATGTTGGACTTAAGTCAGACTATGTTTGGCAATGAACACAGTCGCTGGCACTTGAGCCTGTTGTCGTACGACAGTGAATACAACTTTTTAACATTTGTCACACCTATTGGCTTAGAGTCTTTAATGATACTTATATCCTTGAGGACATTGGTGATACCACTATCTTGAGGCATTGGATTCCATGACTTTTTGAGATTACACCTTGATGATACTATTGTTATGTGGCATTGGATGCTAGACTGTGATACCTTTGAGGCTCTATGACTTGGGATGTGAGATTATAATAACGTTAGAGATTGTACATGGTGGGTGAACCTTAATGGACCTTGCCTCTAGGCTACGATGATCGGAGCAGAGGTATAGGACAGAGCAGGGATATACAAGAATTAGGATTAGCCTTCCATGGATCCTGCCTGCTGGGCCTATGGGTACCCAAAGAGGAACATACACAGGACTTGTTACGTTATGATATTTATTTACTTTTTGCACTTATTTTCTTTAGTGTACCCCTAGTTGTATTTCGAGCCTACGAGTGAGCATGTTTCTGTGTATTAATTTACTTATTATATTATTATTTAATTATCATCAGTGTTTACCTTTGAGAATTTCTTGATATGTGGAATATTTGTGTGAGGTAGCATTTGACTATTTATTCCTTTCTTACTTTGAGTTTACCAGTATACCGTCCATGTTCTCTCCTTGTCTACTTATCAATATCCTGATTACTTACTATTGTTGTTTATATATATCATTGCAAGGATTTTGGGCATGTTCTCTTCCTTTGCCTGAGGTCCTTTCTGATGGTTCAGCTATCAGATATATGTCTATCAATTTACTTGATTCACATTTGAGTAGCTAGCTTCCATGTTGTACTATTTTCTTCTGTGACCTTACTTTCTAGTATGTCATTATTTATTACCTTTATGATTGTTATATGCCTAGCAGGCCCTCAAAGCATATTGTGTGCGAGTTGCTTCAACGACTTGTACTCATATTACACTCGTTCCTATGGTTCAAATCAAAGTATTAGTGCCCTACGCTAATTTACGGATTGGCGTTAGTGCTTACTTGCTGTTGCTTTCAGAGATACAGGGTGAGCTTGACGTTCTGCTATTCCTATTCTTTTTTCGGATAGGACTTGTCTCTTTTGTACTTTTAGAGACATACTTTTAGTATATTTTTGCTTATATTCTATACTTAGAGGCTCTATTTATCTACAATGATACTGAGCTTTGGGAGTTTATTGATTCTGCTATTATATTCCATTATATTTATCATATCCCCATTCCTTTATACCTTGTTATTGTACTTGTGCATTCCGTAGCTTTCACCACTTACTTGATGCATGGTGTAACTAAGTAGTGGTGGAGGGATTTTGTTGTTTGTATACCAGAGGGTACACTTCAACTAACTTAGGTTGAGTTCTATGAGGTCTTTATGATAAAGTTTCTCTTAAGGGTTTAGAGAGAGTGCTTAAGGGAAGAGCTCAACAAACTTGAACAATGTACGATGTCAGTAGCCGAGTATGAGGCTCAATTTTGCCTATTGTATTTTTATGGGTGTAGCTTATGGCTATAGAGGCAGAGATGATCTAAAAGTTTGATAATGGGTAGTGAGAGGCTGCGTGAGTCTGTGGCATTATTGGTATCTGATGGTCGACCATTTTAGGCATTGGTAGATCGATTTCCAATTCCATGTAAACCCTCTATCACGAGTCACAACAGTACAATGAGAAGAGACAAAGGAATCAGGGTAGTTACAGTGGGTCCTATTCTGGGTGCTATGGTCAACCACAATATTTTAGAGCCAGTCTAGCAGGTCGGTCTAGGTGTCACTGCAGGTTTCAGCACCATCTCAAAAGAGTTTTCATATGCCATCTCCAGCATAGTTTTCTTGTGGTTTTGGATTCTCTCATCGGGTGGTCAGATAGGTTCTAATAGAGGTTTTCATCAGAGTGGGCCATTAGGTCCATGTTTTAAGTGCAGTATTTTTGGTCACGTTGCAAGAGCATTACCCCCAGTGGGGTACTATTCATCTTGATTCCCAGCATGTTTCGCCTATGAGAGTAGAGCCTCCACCAGTGAGAGGTGGGGCATAAGTTAGTTCTTAGGGTGGTGGCTAGTGTAGTAGGGTCGGTAGTTGCGGTGGTGGTTATCCCGATAGTGATATCTAGTTTTATGCTTGGTATCTAGACCAGAGGTGGAAGCCTTATATACGATGATTACAAGTATGATTTCTGCATGTTCTAGACTCGTATCAACTTTGTTTTACCATGGATCCACTTTTTCTTATGTGTCTACTTATTTTACACCCAGTTTGGGGTTGAATAGTGAGATGTTATCAATATCTATACGTATTGCTACCCCCGTAGGGGATTTTTTTAGTGGTGGAGGGTTATCAGATCATGTATGATTTCTAAGAGTGAGATGGATACTTGGGATGATTTGATGTTATTAGATATGTTCAATTTCGATATTATACTAGGAATGGATTGGTTGTCCCCTATCGTGCGATTTTGGATTGTTACTCCAAGCCCGTTACCTTAGACGTGCCTGGTGCATCTCTGGTAGTATGGTAGGGTTCTAGTAGTCCTTCACCAACATTGATCATCTCCTGCCTTCAGGCTAGGAGGTTCGGCAAAAAGGATGCTTGGCTTCCTTAGCATACGTTTGCGACTTTTGGGCCGACACTTCTACTCTCGAGTCTGTTTATATGGTTTCTAAGTTTCTTGATGTATTTCCAACCAACCTACCAGGAATACCACTCGAGTGGGTTATTGATTTTGTTATTGACTTAGCACCATGACTATTTCTAATTCTCATTACCTTATGGCTCTAGAATAGTTAAGAAAGCTGAAGGTTCAGCCCCAAGATTGTTAAATAAAGACTTTGTTTGTTCTAGTGTGTCATTGTGGGGTACCTCAGCCTTTTTTGTTAAAATGAAGGATGGCACTATGAAAATGTGTATTGACTACCGTAGGTAAACAAAATTACAGGAAAGAATAGATATCCTATGCCGAGGATTGACAAACTTGTTTGATCAGCTTCAGGTGAAGAGGTGTTCTCTAAAATAGACTTGAGGTTACCATCAATTAAGGATTCATACAAAGGACATTCCAAAGACAATATTTAGGACTCGTTATGTCCATTATGAGTTCTTGGTTATGTCTTTTGGTTTGACTAATGCCCTGACAACTTGTATGGACTTGATACATAAGGTGCTTAGCCTTACCTGGACTCGTTTGTGATTGTTTTCATCGATGATATCTTGGTGTACTTGCAGAGTAATCTAATCATGAGCAACACTTGAGGGTGGTACTTCAGACACTTAGAGAACACTGACTTTTTGACAAGTTCTCAAAGTGCAAGTTTTTGTTGGATTCTGTTGCATTCTTAGGGCATGTAGTGTCTAAGGCTAGGATAAAGTTGATCCAACAAAGATTCAGGTAGTGCGTGATTGGCCAAGGTCAACATCTCCTACTAAAATTCAACGCTTTCTTAGGTTAGCACTACCGACATTTTCTCGAGGGTTTATCATTGATTACAACACCTTTCAGTAAGTTGACTAGGAATGATGTGGCCTTTTAGTGGTTTGAGGATGTAAGTTAATATTTTGAGGCTCAAGGAGTTTTTGACTTCAGCACCTATTTTGAGTTGAGGGTCAGGGTTTCTCCATGTATTCTGACACTTCTAGTAGTGTTTTGGGTTGTATTCTGATGCATCATGGTCGAGTTATCGCTTATGCGTCGAGACAGCTAAAGGTTCACGAGAGTAACTACCCCTTTCATACTTAGATTTGGCGGCAAAATTATTTGCGCTCAATATTTGGAGACATTACTTTTATGGGGTCCAATGTGAGATATATACTGACCATCATAGTCTTTAGTACATTATGAGCCAGAGGGAGATGAATTATAGGAAACAAAGGTGGATTGAGTTACTAAATAATTATGATATTTCTATTCTCTACCATCCGAGAAAGGTCAATATAGTGGTGGATGCCTTGAGCAGGAAAGCGGTTAGTATTGGAAGCATTAGTAGTTTCAGAGAGGCCATTGGCATCAAATTTTTAGTCTTTGGCTAGTCGATTGATTAGATTGGATTTATTCGACCCTCAAAGAGTTTTGTCTTATGTTGAGGCCAAATCTTCTTTGTTAGATCAAATTCGACAGCGTCAGTTTGAGGATCAGCACTTGTTTCTCTTCGTGGCTAAGTGTTAGCTAGATTGACCGGCATGGTTACTATTGGTCCAGATGGGGTTCTTTAGTATGATGGTAATATGTGTGTGCTGCAGGTTGATGAGTAGGTTTAGTTGATTTCGCGAGAGGCTCATAGCTCCCTACATTTGATTCATCTTGGTGCAGCTAAGATGTACCATGATTTGTATTAGTGGAGTGGAATAAAGAGGGATATTATTATGTGTCCCGGTGTTTGAACTACCAATAGGTTAAATACAAGCATCGACGGGCGGGAGGTTTGATGCAGAAACTCCCTATTTTGACTTGGAAATAGGAGCGTGTTACTATAGACTTTGTTTCTGGTTTGCTGGGGACTAATCAAAGTCATGATACCATTTGGGTCATTATTGATAGACTGACTAAGTTAATGCAATTTATTCCTACTCACTATTCATATATTTCTGAGCGTCTGGCTCAAATTTATATTCATAAGGTGGTTCGATTGTATGGTGTTCTGGTGTTTATCATTTATCACCGAGGCATACAATTTACCTCACAATTTTGGAGGTCTATCCAATGAGATCTGGGTACTGAAGTTCAGTTGAACACAACTTTTCACACGCAGACCTACGGTCAGTCCGAGTGGACTATTCAAGTGTTGGAGCATATGTTAAGAGCTTGGGTGTTGGATTTTAGGGGTGCTTGGGATCACATCTAGCATTAGCAGAGTTTGCGCATAATAATAGCTACTATTCTAGCATTGATATGGCATCATTTGAGGCATTATATGGTAGGTGGTACAGATCCCCTACTTGCTGGTTCGACAATTTTAGGGTCAGAGTTTAGACTTTAGATTTATTGTGTGATTCACTAGATCAGGTTTGGTTGATTAAAAATAGAATGTGGGCAGCACAGAGTAGGAAAAAGAGCTATGCAAATCGTAAACTTCATGAATTAGAGTTTGGAGTTAGTGACAGAGTGTTCCTTAGAGTGTCTCCTATGCATAGTGTAATAAGGTTCGGTAGGTAGGGCAAGCTTTGTCCAAGGTATATTAGGCCGTTCAAGATTTTGGAGAGATTTGGTGATGTTGCTTACCGTCTGGCTCTAACTCCTATGTTTTTGTCCATCTATTAGGTGTCCTAATTTTTGATGTTGCAAAAATATATTCCGGATGAGTCATATGTTATTCGACAGGATTCAGTGCAGTTGGATGACAATCTATCTATTGTTGAGGAACCGGTAGCAATCTTTGCTAAGTATGTCAGGAAATTAAAGACTAGGGGGATTCTAGTGGTTAGGGAGTAGTGGAGGCACTGTCCAATTGAAGATAATACATGGGAGATTGAGAGTGAGATATGAAAGTAGTACCCACAGCTGTTTGGGTCGTCAGATACTTTCTCTCTCCCTGATTTACTGCCTTTGCTTGACTTTTGAGGACGAATGTCCTTTTATTAATGGATGTTGTAATGACCCTTACGGTCATCTATGAGAATTACATGGCTTTTCATATTCTAGAGTTTTTCAGTAGCTGCCACAATCATTTATAGCTTCTTGGGACCGATATTTCGATTTTCCCGGTGGCTCGGTTGAGATTTTTCTCACATTGCCAATTTTAGAGTCTAAAACTAAGTACTCATTGACTTTAGTCAACTTTCCTTCAAGATGAGCTCAGAATCAAATTTTGTCAGTTCCATTAGCTTTGAAATGCCGAAAAAGTATAGATGGATCTTATGTTCGTATTTTAGGGTTTTCGTTTTGAGTTTGTGCGAAATTGTGGTTTTCTTCTCGTTTAAGGCCTAAAGTTGGAGCTTGGGTGGTCTTTTGTTGTTTGGAGTGTCGCTATGGAATATAGATGCTTCCATCATCTCCAAAATGGCGATTTTAGGCTAGTAAGAGTATTGGTTTATTTCTTGGTGTATCCGATGTAATTTTGAGTATCTTAGTGGATTAGTACAAACTAGGTTAGTTTAGGGGTCATTTTTTCTAGACGACCTTGGTTGATCTTTCGACGATTTCATTAGATCCAAAATGTCATCCCATGATGTTTACATCATTAGTTTATTGAAATTAGACTCAGAATACTCATTCTAGACCCTCGAAGTTCTTTTGTTTCAGTTGTATGAAATTCCAGGCACAGACCGCCCCGACGATGGATTATGTGGCGCCTGCGAGATCACCCCAATGACCAGGAGCTTGCTCTAACAGCCTTCGAACTTGCATACAAGGGCTCGGACTGGCAATGTTACCCGAGCGACCCTATCCCTGCGACCCTGTATATCACCACAACAGAAATTACAGAGATTATAAATAAATGACCCTTTTTTATTCAGTTCATTCCACCATAAAACTTCATGTTTTCTCTTGATTTCATCATCAAATTTGTGTGGGAACCTCATTAAGAATTAGAGGAAAGGACTTAAATCTCTCATTTCCCCCCATCCTTGATAAGTTCTCTTTCTCTTTTATTTCATGGGAGTGGAGTTCTCCTCCATTAATGGACCCAATTGACAAAACTTGAATTCTTTGATTAATTCATATATTATTGGATAAACTATTGTCCCTTGAGTTTATTTTAGTTTGTATTGTAGATACTTCATCAATTTTCCTCGTTTAATTTTGTATAGCTTGAATCTTTGACTCTTTATAGTCAAATCAATACCGGGTTATTTTGAGGCCCTTCCCATACTCAAATTGTTATTAATATTTTGAGCACGAGTTCCTAGTGATGCTAGGAGCCCTGTGGAGAAGTTTGTTTTTTATTATAGAAAACAGGGCCTGCGGGCCCATTTTAGGCCAAATTTTAAGCCAGTATAAATTATATTATTAGACCCGTATTAATCCTTAGATTCTTATTGTATGAGTTTCATAGCCATTGGATACCGTTTGCTATCATTCCAGTTGAAATTTCATATTTACAGCACTTTGGTCATCGTATGACAAGTAGGCTCCTTGGGACTATCTCTGGTATATAGCTTTGATAATTATACTAAATAACATCCGTGGACTGGGTTTGTAGGTTGTTATCGTGTACTTGGATTGCTTCTTCATCCCGTCCCCCATTTGTTTCATATGTTGGCATTCGGTGTAATACGACGTCTATGACTTAGAATTAGCCTTATGATGGCTTTAGGGTGACTCTGGAAATAATAACATGCTGATGCGTGGGTTAGTTTCGGGTTTTTCCCTCGAGTTTGGGATTTTGTATTGTATTTCTAATTGTAGGTTTGTTGCACTTTTGCAAGGCATAGGTTGGCTTTAAATATATACGCATTAATGTGTTGTGCATTCCTTCTACGAGAGGTTGAGCCACAAAGTTCAGTTTTGAGAGTACATTGGGACTGGGCCCATATCACCACTTTATTTTGATATCGTGGAGGCTAGATACTGATAATAAGGATATAATAGGTAATGACATAACATATGATAACTTGGAATATTCTGATATTAATATAAGTTAAAGGATCTTTTAACGTTATAGACTTGACAATGCACCGAGCACTCGATATTTCTATACTCACTTGTTTTGGTCTAGGATTCACACCCTGGCATCGAGAAATCTCATTTGACTAATTAATGCTGGGACTTGAGTCCGACTATGTTCGGAAATGACTACAGACGCTGGCACTTGAGCCCTTCATCATATGACAGTGAGTACAACTTTTCGAAACTTATCTCACCTATTAGCTTAGATACTTTGATGATACTGGTTCCCTTGAGGAAGTTGGTGATACCACTATATTGAGGCATTATATGCCATGACTTAGCGAGATTACAGCTTGATGATAATATTGTTTGAGGCATTGGATTCCAGAAAGTGAGACCTTTAAGGCTCTGTGGCTTGGGGTGTGAGATTATGATGATGTTAGAGATTATACGTGGTGCACGTACCTCCATGGACCTTACCTTAGGGTTTGCCTTCCATGGGTCCTTCCTGCTGGGCCTACAGGTATCGGAGGAGGAATGTACACATGACTTGTTACTTCCTGATGTGTATTTACTTTCTGCACTTATTTTCTTCACTGTACCCCTAGTTGTATGTGGAGATCTATGGGTGAGCTTGTTTTCTGTGTATCAGTTTACTTATCATATTATTTTTATTATTGTTAGTTATCATTAGTGTTTACCTTTGAGACTTCCTTTCTATGTGGAATATTTTGTGCGAGGTATCATTAGACTATTTATTCCATTCTTACTTTGAGGTTATTGGTGTACCGTCCATGTTCTCTCCTTGTCTACTTATCGATTTCTTAATTACTTATGATATTTGTTTATATATATCACTGCAAGGATTCTGGGTACGTTGTTTTCCTTTGCCTAAGGTCATGTTCTGATTGTTTAGCTTGTGAAGACATGTCTATCTGTTTACTTTATTCTCATTTGAGTAGTGCTAGATTCCATGTTGTACTATTTGCTTCTATGACCTCACTTTCTTGTATTCCGTTATTTATTGCTTTTATGATTGTTATATTCCTAGTGGGCCCTCAAAGCGTACTGGGTATGTATTACTTCTGCGAGTTGTACTCATATACACTCATTCCCATGGTATAGATCCAAGTTCTAGTGCCAGACGTTGATTTACGGATTGTCGTTTGTGCTTACTTGTTGTTGCTTTCACAGATACAAGGTGATCTTGATGTCCAGCTGTCCCTGATCTCTCTTCAGATAGTACTTGTCTCTTCTATATATTCAGGGACATGCTTAATGTAGATTTTTTCTTATATTCTTTACTTAGAAGCTCTATTTATTTAGAGACATATTGATTCCATTATTATATTCATCTATATTTGTCATATCCCCATTTCTTTATGCCTTGTTATTGTATTTGTGCATTCTGCTATTGTTGATGGTATCTCTCCACTTCGGCTTCAGGCTACAAGGTTGGTTCTCCTACTGGTGGGATAGTAGGTTCCTTCATGACCTGAGAAATTGGGTCGTTACTTCTTATCATTCTCTCCATTTCCCATGTCAATTTTATGTATATTTATAAAATCCCTCATGGTTTTAAACTGGCATTTTGTTTTATTTACCTTACTCTTCTTGCTTTAAAAGTCACCTTTAGAAGTCTATGATTTTCATGTGAAGTTACTAGATTCAAGAATGATATATTTGATCCATGGTTTATTCCATTATGAGAGATACAATTTTATTATGGTTTCACGATTTTACTAATTTGCAACATGCATGAAATTTTACAAGGGTATGATCTTTCTACTTACCTGCTATGAATTATAAGAAGTCTTGCAAGTTATCAAGTATCATGAACTTATAATGTTTTTGGGAGGATTTAATACCGAGTGTATGGGGACTATTATCAGTTGCAAACTTTGAGACTAATACCCCAAATTCCCAGAACTACGTTTGCCAGTGTAGGTATGAATCCCGGAGACCATTGCCCAAGTAGTTAGCCCAAAAGCTAGTTGATCGATCACATTTATAATTCATTTACCCTCCTTATCACACCAAGGTTTGGAGGAATTCATCAAATATAGGGTTATTATGTTGGGCATGTCTGTTAGTGATAAGAAACTCCCATTCAATTATGCTTCTCCTCATATTTAATTAAGTAGTTTCAATACCCAGTTCAGATGAGATTCATTCATTCCTTATACTATGTACTTACGCATTTTATATATATTATGCCCTGTGTACTAGTATATCCTATATGCTAACTGCATTTTACACTACATTGTTGTCATATTGTAATTCAGGTACTCAGACCCAGACTTAGCTACCAGAGTTAGGTAGTTCCAGCAACGTAGGGTTTTGGTGAGTCCTCATTGTTTCGAAGGCTACCTGGATCAAGTTTATTTCACTAGTTGAACTTTTATTTTCATTTTTAAGTGGTTGGGGGTTTGTCTAACCGATTCCCATTATGTTTAGAGGTTTTCAGACAATAAATGTTGTAGTTTTGCTTAATAAATTTTGGGATTATCATACATGTTTTTTAAATCATGAACTTATCTTCAGTGGTCCTATTTATTTAATTTATTTAACTTCCCACATATGTGTGGTTTAATTGTATTTATGTTCAGTATGCTATCAGCATGGGTAATCTTTGATCCATTTTATGTTCTAAGTATCGTTCCACATCCAGGGGTTAGTCTTGGATTGTGACAAACATGGTATATCAGCCCAAATTTCAAGAGTCCTAGGATATCTAAAAATTGCAGCCTATAGAATCTTTGTTAAAGGTGTGAAAAGCGCACTATTATATCACAGAGGCTATAGAGCATTTAAGAAAAGTCCACTTCTGTCATGACTTCTTTCTCATGCGATATGTTAGAGCTCTATATTTCTGTCTAGATCGTGCATTGCATGTCTCTCTTCAGATCATTCTGTCAAAGAGGAATCTTAGCCAGAAGACCACTACTACTGCAGTAGTTATTGCTGCTCCTGTCCTCCCAACCCGTAAGATACAGACTATGCATGGGGTCCGCACTAATAGGCCAACTGAGAACTCCCAAGTTCCTCCTCCTCCCCTAGTACTGGCGAGATTTCCCAGGGGTACAAATGCACCTGGTGACAGTCACCTAGTGCTGAAGCAACTAATGTAGAATTTTCGAGTGCCATTCAGATGCTTACATAGTCAGTATCAGCCCAGCCCAATCGTCAGGGTGTTCAACCACCCAATCTAGTTATCAAGGAAATTCTAAAGTCTCTAGAGTCCGAGAGTTCCTGAGGATGAATCCTCTCGATTTCACAAGACCTAAGGTTGATGAGGACCCTCAGAACTTTATTTATGAGTTGCTGAAAATATTTCAAGTGATGTATGTTGACTTTGTTGAGTGGGTAGAGTTTGTTTCCTATTAGTTGAACGATGTTTCTCACTTATGGTACCAAAAGTGGGAAGATATTAGGGGTTAAAGTGTTGCACCATCTTAGTAGGATGACTTTGAGGATGCCTTCCTTAATCATTTCTTTCCTCTTGAACTGAGGGAGGCGAAGGCAGGAGTTCAGGAATTCGAAGCAGGGGTCTATGAGTGTGAAAGAATACGGCCTGAAGTCTGTTAAAATAGATAGGTATAATCCATTGGTGGCTAGAAATATAAGGTCTAGAATGAAGAAGTTTGTTAACGAGGCCTCTAAGCATGTTCAAAGAGAATGCAAAGATGCCTTGTTACTTTATGATATGGATATCTCCAGGCTCATGGTTTATGCCCAAGAAGTTGAGACTGAGAAGTTAAAGGAGAGGGAGGAGAATAAATATAAGAAGTCCAAGAGTGCCACCCCAAAGTTTATCCAACAAAGGTCCGATAGTGGGAAAAGAAAGAGACCATCTGGGTTAATTCAGTCTAAAACCAGTGCACAAGCTCCTAGGCATAGGAATGACCAAAATTACAAAATGTCTGGCTCATAGTCACAGGGCAGTGTTGCAAAAGGTCCTTTCTATCCCAAGCTAAAAAATTATGGGAAACACCATCCCAGAGAGTGTTTATTTAGTCGACATGGTTGTTTTAGATGTGGTCAGGGTGGACACAAGATGAAGGATTTTCCTAGTATTGGATATGAAAATGGGGGTGTAAAACTTCAGGATACGACACCAGCCACTATAGTTAATCTCAAAGGTGTGAAAGGTACCACCCCTAGTGCTGGTAGTTGTCAAATTCACAACCGTTTCTATGCATTATCTTCCCTACACAATCAGGAGAAGATCAACTACAGGGAGGAGGGGATATGTACAATAAAATCAAATACTCAGTAGAATACAACAATAATAATCTAAAATCAACTAATTAAGCATCAGAATAAAGTCCCAATGAATATTACCACTAATAAAGTATCAACAACGACTCATCAGTCATTTAAACAAATAAAGTACCAAAATAAATATATAACTAAATGCGAATAAATCTCAAGTGCCAAAATCTAACCCTCTACCCATCTGAATGCAACACTCCCTTCTGGAGTCAAATTGACAATTCATGAGAAAATCTCACTAGCCACAATATAAATTTGTGAAGTGTGTCCATCGACACCCGTATCGGTCCCTAATACACAAGTCCACCCATGATGCAAAGGGTACGTCTTGGGAGCCGAGAAATAGACTCGTAGAATAGATTCTGACAAGAATAGGCCAAGGTAAAATAAACACTTCTTAAGTCTAACATCCATATCAGTTCCTGCCACATGAGCCCACCCACGATGCAAAAGGTCTATCCTGAAAACTAAAAAATAGACTCGTGGAATAACTTCTAAAATGTCTAGACCAAAATTTGTACTTCATCTCATCTGTATCATTATTATATAATAAACACAAACCCATACAGGGGTAGATATCCCTTATTGATTTAGGCCACAACTTGTGTAAGGATCCAACACATTATGCCACTAACTCGTGTAAGGAATCCTTTATGCGCTTATTAGTTTCCAACGTACAACTCCATTCACAGTGCAAATGGTACATCACAAATATTGAAGAATGGACTGTAGCATAGGTTCTGAAAGAATAGACTGATGTAAAGAGTAACTACATTAAAATACAATTTTAACCATCAATTCATCATGAATCATAATCAATCCATCTATCTCAACTTATCATCAAAATAACTTTCCTTAATATATTTATCATAATCAGAAGGAGGCTTTTCTGATTTTAATTTGACAAGGATATAAGAAAAATATTATGTCATTAGTACCATGTAATAGTACAATATGCTTATCAACTGGAAACTCAGTCCATAATCTCATCCAACAACAAGTAAGGGGGCAATTTATTATCAACATTAAGTAAGATATCCAAATAATCCATATCAATTATGATCAACAATGTATGAAATAAACCATGTATGCCAAAGAATAAAGGTGTAATGAAATATCAAATAACATGATGTATGCATGTCCTATGATACACACCGCTGCTCTTATTGCTAGCCAAGACCCATTGGGGACTCACAAGGACCATGTATCCATCCAGAACCATTTCTAATAGGACCATAATAATGCCATATATCATTGTTTGGAATTATTTTCCTTTGGATCTTACATATCATATAATGGTGCCCAGAACTATTTTCCTACAGATATTACCCAAATCAATATCTTCTTTGTCTTTTTTTATATTATTTAATTATTTATTTCATGAACCATATTTCTATATCAGTGATCCAATATCCAATAACAAATAATTAATTTTATGTATAATGAAAAGATGGAAAAAATATTCAATAAACTAATAAGGCCACTCACGACATAATATCAAATGAAAATTCATATCAAACTAACTAAAGGCGCACATGTAATGACCCTTAAGGTCATTTATCATAAATACACAGTGTATTGCATCCTAAAGTGTTTTGGTAGTTTCCCCAAGTCATTTATGACTTGCTGGGACCGATAGTTCGGGTCCCTGGCAACTCGGTCGAGAATTATCTCAAATTTTA